>JBBPTN010000306.1:0-23119 GCA_038094075.1 Xerocomus spinulosus | reverse complement strand
GCCTCCGCATCATCCACCCGCCATAAGGTCCCAATCACACCATTGAACCCCGCAAACTGCATCCCTCCCGCGAGATGGAGTACCTCGTCCGGCGTCGACTCGTCTCCCACCGCCGTATGACATGCAGAAAGGAATGCAAACTCGGAATTCGTGTAGCGTTCCTGGATGATCCGCATCAGCGTGAGCTTGCCATCTCCCATCGCAAACCAGGATTCGAACGGCTTTTCTGCATGCTGTGCACCGTGACAAGCGACATGGACCCAGCGGTGGTCTCGGAATGCTTGTACGGCACCTTCGATCGCGGCTTCATCCCCGGTGACGACGTCGAATGTCACATCCGCAGGGACCTCTGTCTCGTCGCGAATCCTGCGGATTTCGCGCTCTACCTCGGGCAGCTCGCCGAGCTTCGTGTCTGCACTCGGTCGACCTTGACCAACAGCTGCAAAAGAGACTCGGTTCTGCGTTCCGGAAGTCCCATGGGCCACTCTCTGAGAGCGAATACGATCGCAGGTGCGAACGAGAGCAGATAGAGAGGGTGCGTATGAGGAGACATAGATATCCATCAGATTCTTCTCCCCTCTCCGATACGGCCCCGCAGCATGGAGCGGGAGGATGGTCAATTTCGAGGTCGGACACCACCAGATGCGAGAACCCGGGGGGAGCTGGATGTTATCCTGAAGGACGGTGACTATGGGTTCGACCACGGATGACCACAAGTCACGAAGCATTTGTTTTACCCAGAACTCTCTGTTGGTTCCGTATGCATGCGCATCCTGGGTCAGTTCGGATAACTGCAAGCACAGCTGGATGACGTCGTCGAGGGAGCAGGGAAGGGGTACATGGACAGGTGGTCCAGAGTGAAGCACAATGACAGCGTCGCAGTTGTATTCACTCGCGTTCACGATGATGACGGGTCCGTATTCAGCAGCTCGTTGGAGATCGTCGAAGAGGGGAGGTAAGAGGAGTCGGGAAAACCCATCCAGACCACGGATCTTGTTCACAACTGACTGCCATTCCTTCTGAACCTTCCAATATGGAGCCGCAGTGCCCTGGCCATCATCCCCTTCTGCATATCTCCTGAGATGCATACTCAGCCGAGTGAATTTCTTTCCTAGTTCGCATTCTTCGGGACCCAGACTCTCCAATGCAGAGATCGAGACATCAAAGCGTGCGAGTTGATTCCACAGGATTCCCCGACCTTGCTCGAGAAGTTCAACAGCAAGCTTGGAGTTGTTATGCCTTGTGGCACAAGAGAAAGCATCATTAGCCAGATCAGCTACCCTGTCTTGCACTGACACATATCTGGAATCTAGTGAGGAGGTAAAAGAGGAGAAATGATCCAGTGTATTGAGGGATGTCTGATAAGCCTCCAAGGCTGATGAATGGTTGTATCTTTCAGCATCCTTAACCCATTTTTGTGTTGCCTGTAATAAATCCAATGAAACTGCAGGACTGCATCTCTTCAGTTGCCTATATGCCTCAAAAGCTTCCTCCAGTGTAGATGGCTGATTAGGAGAGGTGAACTGGAATAAGAGAATGATGGCTGCAGCTAGCTGACTAGTATTGAATGCAAAATCTTCATGTTGAACTGGGTATGTGCCTAGTGCATCCTTGAACAACTGGATTGCTCTTGTTAAGTCAGAGTGGTCTTTCACCATGTGATAGTTTTTCACTAGAGAGAGTCCAAGGTTCCGAAGTGCAAGCCCATGGTCTGGATGATCAGGGGGACAAAGCTGGAGGCACTTCTCTTGAAGATTAATGGCTCTATTCAGATCAGCTTGATTGCCTTGAATTTCATAACGTGCACACATTGACCCTGCAAGATTGTTCATAGCCAAACTATGATCTGTGTGACCAGCTGGGTGCAGAAGGAGTAACTCTTCTCCCATTTCAATAGACCTGTTCAAGTCCACTATGTCTTCCTGGACATCATAACGCTCACATAAGGACAATGCAAGCTCTCCAAGAGCCCTTGGATGATCAGGGTGACCAGATGGACATAAATCCAGCCATCTCTGCTCCATTTCTATAAGCCTATTCAAATCTTCCTCATTTTTCTGAATGCAGTAATGTTTCCACAAGCTCATTGCAAGGTCACCCAGAGCATAAGGATGCTGCGTGTCACCCAAAGGGGATAGATCCAGTAGAGCCTGCCAGATTTCTAAGGCCCTGTTCAGGTCTGAGGGGTTGCCCACTTGTTGATATCTGGATTCAAGAGCATCCCCAAGGCTGCCCAATGTGGTGGAGTGGTCTTCATGATCCAATGGGCAGAGGTCAAGCATTGCTTGTCCCAATTCAATTCTTGTGGACAAACAGGGTACACTTTTAAAATGCTCTCCAGCATTGGCCAGCTTTGATTCAAAATCTGAAAAAGCTAACCCACAATCATGCCCATCTGGTGTAGTCTAGGCCCAAGTCAGATGTAGACTAAACAATAACAATGACCTTACCAGTACATGTGTGGTTCTGCATCTCATGACCAAACTTGCATGCCCAACAGAGAGTCCGGGTATATTCCCTAGGACACCATTAGCACAGTCAAGATATGAGAATGAACCTTACTTTTCCATCTCTTCCCTGACTTTAATAAACTAGCTACATCTGTAACTATCTGATCACCAAATGGTTGCTTGTCCCATGAAGGAGTGAGCTTCTTAGGAAGAGTGGATATTGCAATTCCAACACTGGAGGAAGGAGATGCAGTACTATAGCAGGTAAAGAAATGAAAACCATGATGAGACAAAGTGTGAAACATACAAGAGGAAGGGATGGTTCCATGTTACTGTTTGGCCATCCTTTGATATGTCTCCAGAACATGTGATTTTGGACATGTCACTGACACTAATGGTGACACGGATATCACCTTTGATGAGTCGGGATGAAAGGGACAGTCGAGCAACTGATAAACAGTTGAACATGCGCACGCGCCGTAATCAATTGAGGGAACCTACCAGTGACTTGGAATGCAATTGCATCGGGGTCTTTGCGGACCATTTGAAACAGAGATGTTAAGCAGCTATGAGATCAAATGGTTTCTAGTAAAGAAGATGACGACAGGAAATAATGGGAGGGGATTGAGGAAGCTTGTGCGATGACGGATCGGGTAATGTTGATGAGCAGAGATCAATTAGGATGGTGTCGACGGCACAAGTGAGGTGCGGCGTATCAGGGACTGGGAACCAATAATAAAGCGAGGGGCTAGAAACAGTCGATACGAACGAAGAGAGAGTACTGGTGCGGTAATTAGATGGGTCTTCAGCGGCGATGGGACGAGACGGGGACAGATCGCAGCCCAATATAGTCCGAGCAGAGCGAACACTGATACGGGGGACTTAAAACATGGAGAGTGGTCGGAAACGGCACTGATGGGCAATGTAATGGGGCGACGAAGTAGAAAAAGGAGAACGGATAAAACAGAGAAATAGAGCAGGGCCGGGGGTAGCTGGCGAGAGTGAACAAAACGTAGCGGATGACAATCGACGGGAAAGGCAGTTAAGAAGTAAACGGGAGGATGGGGAGGTCCTAGGCCAGTAATCATCAGAACAATAAACATATTTGGTGTAGAGGCAGACCTCGGTGTGGCACAAGATTGGAGAGCGAAAGAACCAAGAACAGCACTGGAGATGAGATAAGGTATCGACCCTGGATACGCAATCTGTATGACTCACGGGAAACAGAACTGGAGACGACCGATGGGTTATTGGTACAGGCAAGGAGGCGAACTGAGGGTTGCAGACAGGAGGAAAGAAAAGGACGTCAGAGAGAACGAAACTCGAGAAGAAGATGAGGTAGCAAGTCGGGGTAGGTGGTAAGACTCGCTTGTTCGAGAGAAGCAAAGCTATAAATCAGACCGATCAAGCTCGGAGGGTTGTAGCAGTGCGTACTCACATCGTAGAACAGTACAGAGTGATCTGAGCCTTGTTCAACTGAGCGTACAAAGATCGGGATACAACGGTAGTGAAGCGTGAGATTACCTTTCACTGCCATGATCAACACCACTACTGCAATGGGTCCTCCATCGTAGCAGTGCAATGACACAAACCATAGCACTTGCATCGCCCACGAAGAAGAGGAATAGCGACGCTAGTTGGAAGAACAAGAAAAACAAGTCGCACTACTTCACTCCGCATCGCAATTTCCAAAGACCCACTACAAACAAGCTCGGTTGGTGATCGATGGTCATCTGGGTGGATGTCCTCTCATCTTTTCTGGAACAGAACGGTGCATCCTATCTCGAGCGACTGTTGAATCACATAGGCTTCAATGTGTCTTAGTGAACGCAACGAAGTCTTCGTGCAACATGCCTACGTCTTAAACGGTGTTAGAAGAACTGTGGGTATGTTCCCGGTATTATTCCCATGCGCGAGTTTGGCCAAGCTGTCTCGCTATGCTGACTGAATAGCAGGCCAGACGAGCGTAGGGTACGAAGGTGACCGGGATCCCGTCGAACTTATGTGTAATACGGTCTACCCACTAGTCGGACCATCGTATCGAAGAAAAGCAGCTTTCTAGCTCGCGCCTCCGCATACGCAAATTCGCTTGGAGAGAATTGCGCAAACATGTCGAGTCTCTCGCTTGATTCGTGGTTTTTCAATGAGAATCAGGTACCGCGTGCGCCACGCTAAATACAGTGAGTAGTGTATCTCCTGGAATCGATGGCTTCGCGCTGACGCTCTTTCGCAAACATCCGCCACTGCTCCCCAGCACGCTCGCTCTCAAAGACAGGTGGAGTGTTCATTGAACAAAATTCGATCGCAGTCCATAACAAGAGACAAAGAGGACTTGTGTAAAGCCATGTATCGTACAAAGAAACTTACATCGATTGAAAAGGCTCATATTTTGACAGTGCAGAAAATGATCCTAGCGCTAGTATTGCAATGCAGGATGGAACACGAAACATACTATCTGGAAGGGATGGGATCAGTGCATGGTCGTCGGTACGAGAATGAAACGCACATCAATTGAAAAGATCAAATCCCGATATGCAGGAACACAATCCGCTTCTCCAGAGCGACCTCATCCGCAGACTCCACTACCGCAGTATTCAACGCCGCAGCCGCGTGCTCGAAACTAGCCACAGGACGTTTAAACATCTCTTTATAAAACCGAGTCACCACACGGTGCGCCTCCGCATCATCCACCCTCCACAATGTCCCAATCACACCATTGAACCCCGCAAACTGCATCCCACCCGCGAGATGGAGTACCTCGTCCGGCGTCGACTCGTCTCCCACCGCCGTATGACATGCAGAAAGGAATGCAAACTCGGAATTCGTGTAGCGTTCCTGGATGATCCGCATCAGCGTGAGCTTGCCATCTCCCATCGCAAACCAGGATTCGAACGGCTTTTCTGCATGCTGTGCACCGTGACAAGCGACATGGACCCAGCGGTGGTCTCGGAATGCTTGTACGGCACCTTCGATCGTGGCTTCATCCCCGGTGACGACGTCGAATGTCACATCCGCAGGGACCTCTGTCTCGTCGCGAATCCTGCGGATTTCGCGCTCTACCTCGGGCAGCTCGCCGAGCTTCGTGTCTGCACTCGGTCGACCTTGACCAACAGCCGCAAAAGAGATCCGATTCTGCGTTCCGGAAGTCCCATGGGCCACTCTCTGAGAGCGAATACGATCGCAGGTACGAACGAGAGCGGATAGAGAGGGTGCGTATGAGGAGACATAGATATCCATCAGATTCTTCTCCCCTCTCCGATACGGGCCCGCAGCATGGAGCGGGAGGATGGTCAATTTCGAGGTCGGATACCACCAGATGCGAGAACCCTGGGGGAGCTTTATGTCATCCTGAAGGACGGTGATGATTGGCTCGACCACGGACGACCACAAGTCACGAAGCATCTGCTTTACCCAGGACTCTCTGTGCGTTCCGTAAGCATTTGCGGACACGGTCAGTTCTGATAGCTGCAAGCACAGTTGGCTGACGTCGTCGAAAGAGCAGGGAAGGGGTACATGGACGGGTGGTTCAGAGTGAAGAACAATAATAGCGTCGCAGCTGCGTTCACTCGCGTTCACGACGATGACCGGTCCATATTCAGCTGCTCGCTGGAGGTCGTCGAAGAGGGGAGGTAAAAGGAATCGGGAGAACCCATCCTGACTGCGAATCTCGTCCACAACCGACTGCCATTCCCTCTGGACCTTCCAATACGGCATATTGTCTTCGTCAGCATTCCCTCCTGCGTACTCTCTGAGGTTTGTACTCAGTCGCGTGAATTCTTTTGCTAGCTTGCGCCATTTGAAGCCCAAACTTTCCAAGGCAGAGATTGAGATGTCAAAGCGGGCAAGCTGATTCCAGAGTATTCCCCGACCTTGCTCGAGAAGCTCAACAGCCAGCTTGAAGTTGTCATGCCTTGTGGCACACGAGAATGCATCATTAGCCAAGGCCTGGTCTTCCACCTTGTCATGCATTTTTTCATGCCTAGAACCCAGTGAAGAGTTGAAAAAGGTGAAATTATCTAATGCATTGAGGTATGTGTGATAAGCCTCCAAGGCTGAGGAGTGGTTGTATCCTTCAGCTTTCAGGATCCATAGATGTGTTGCATGCAATAGATCCAGCGACACTGCAGGACTGCATCTCTTCAATTGTTTGTAGACCTCAAAGGCCTCATCCAGTGTAGATAGCTGATGAGGAGAATCAGATGATGAGGACTTGGATGAAAGCATGATGGCTTCAGCTAGTCCATAGACACCCTCTGGAAAATTCTTATCTTGAACTGGGTATGTGGCCAATGCATCCTTTAACAACTGAATTGCTCTAATTAAATCAGAGTGGTCTTTCTCCAGTTCATAATGGCTTAGCATAATGGATCCAAGATTCTGAAGTGCAATCCCATGCATTTGATGACCAGGTGGACAGATCTGAAGATGCTTCTCTAAAAGATCAATAGTCCTGTTTATGTCTGCTGGATTAGCTTGATGTTCAAATCGTTTATATACAGATAATGCAAGGTTGTTTAGGGCTGTATCATGCCATTGATGACCAGCTGGATGTAGAAGGAGTAACTCTTCTTCCATTTCAATAGACCTGTTCAAGTCCACCATGTCTTTCTGAACATCATAACGCCTTGAGATGCATAATGCAAGCTGAGAGAGAGCTCTTGAATGATCAGGATGACCAGATGGACATAAATCCAGCCATCTCTGTGTCATTTCTATAAGCTTATCTAGATCTTCCTTGTTTCTCTGAATGCAGTAGTATTCCCACATAGCCATTGCAAAATCCCCAAGAGCATAAGGATGCTGTGAATGACCCAAAGGAGAGAGATCAAGCTGGACTTTCCAGATTTCTAGGGCCCTGTTCAGATCTGAGATATTGCCCCCTTGAGAGTATCTTGAGTCATAAGAATGTCCAAGATTACGCAGAGTGGCAGAGTGGCCTTCATGATCAGAATCCAATGGGTAGAAGTCTAGTATTGCCTCTCCCAGTTCAATTCTTGTGGATACACAGGGCAAACTTCTGAAATTCCCCTCAGAGTCAATTAACTCTGACTCAAAGGTTTCAAGATCAGACACACAGAGATGCTCATCTAATATATACTAAACACCATATAATCAGATGTTGACTGTGTAGTAACAATGACCTCACCAGTACATCAGTGGTACTGCATTCCATGACCAAATTTGCATGCCCAACAGATAGTCCAGGTATATTCCCTAGGACACCATTAGCACAACCAAGGAAATTAGAATGAATCTTACTTTTCCATCTCTTCCCTGACTTTAATAAACTGGCTACGTCTGTAACTATCTGATCACCCAATGGTTGCTTGTCCCATGAAGGAGTGAGCTTCTTTGGAAGAGTGGATATTGCAATTCCAACACTGGTAGAAGGAGTTGCAGTGCTGTGGCAGAGAAACCATTAGAGATCATGATGAAACAGGGTGCAGAATACAATTTGCATACAAGAGGAAGGCATGGTTCCATCTTACTATTTTTCCACCCTTTGTAATGCCACCAGAACATGTGATTTTAGACACATCACCAACGCTGACGGTGACACGAATGTCACCTTTACCGCATCGAGATGAGAGGGATAGATGAGAAACTGATAAATGGGTGAGCCTGTGCATGTGCCCTGATCAACCAAGGAAGCCTACCAGTAACCTGGAATGTGATTGCATTGGGATCTTTCTGAGCCATTTTGATTGTAAGGAGGCGATTGGCGAGGAGATCAAGAAGGTTGAACAGAAGTTGCGGCTGGATGATTTGGAAACGCGAGATGATGGTGGAAGAGTAGTTGAGTATAAGCAGTACAAGCGGGGTGCTACAGGGTTGTAAATCAGGGACCAGGTAGAAATGGTCAATGTGAGTGAGAACGAGAACCGTAACCCAAAAGGAATAATGCAACGGGTAGACCAGATTTCAGCAATGGTGATATAGGAACGGAGACGTCGGCTCGATATGGGTAGTTGAGCCTGGCTGAGTGAATATCGGTACCAGGAATCCAAGGCAGAGATTGATTGGGAACAGGGACAAGCGATGGTGAGGGAGGGAACAAAGCGGGAGAGAAAGACAGATCAAACAGAGACGTAGAGAGCAACTTGGAACCAACGGAGGGTAACCGAGAGAGAATCGAACGCGAAGGATGAGGATCAACGGCAAAGGCAGTTAAGAAGCGGACGAGAGAGGTGGGCACGAAAGACGATCCAAAGCACGGAGATATCAGAGCACAGATATGCACTGGAGAGGAGATAAGATACCGACCAGAATACGCAAATTATATAGGACTCACAAGAAACGGATATAACACGACCAATATTGAATAGAGGTTAGGCTGTGGGTAGGGTGCGGACAGAACGTAGACGCCCTAATCCAGGGTGAGGGGGATGGTGCAGACGGAAAGAAATGGTGCAGACAGAGAGAAAAGCAACACTAGAGAGACTACTGAACGACACAACAATCAGACCGATAAGGTTAAGGGTCTCAACAGTACTACAATGGCCTACTCACAGCAAATGTGTTCGGACACAGTCAGCGGTGAACAGTACCGCTACGCCCTGACCAACTTTGTGAGTCCCCTTCATGTCCTCCAACACTGTGCAATGACACGAAACCACAGCGCATCGCTCACGAAAAAGTAGAAGAACAGCGACGCCAACTCGAAGAACAAGAAAAACAAGTCGCACTTCTTCGCTCGCGCATCGCCCTTCTCGAAGGCTCGTCCAATGACCCCACCTACATCAAACAAGGCGGCACCTCTGTCGACGATTTCTCGATCAAGGTTCGTCCAACACCTGTGCGATGAACGCCATCTCACCTCTTCTCGTACAGAACGGCGCAGCCCAACTCGAGCGGCTGTTGAATCGCTGGGCAGCCGAAGTCCTACGCAACCCACCCGCCCCGCTCTCAGACATCTACCTCGCCGCCGTGACCGACATCGTTGGCACCGCCCACGACGCGCGCGACGGTGCTACCCCCATCCACGTCCAAAACATCCTCCGACACGCGCTCTCCGAGCTGATCAGCGGCGAGATCATCAACGTCCTCTTGGTGACCAACTCTGCAGACGCCAACGTCCAACTTACGCGCATACACGAGCACCTCTTTTCCAGTCCGTCACGCTTCACGTATTCTGAACCCGACTCGCGCTGACGTTTGGTTCGTCTAGGAAACCCCGTGGTCGCCGGTGTCTGGCGCCGTCAAACGTTCTCTGCTGCCGTCGACGCATGCTCGCCTGAACTTGCCACGTCCATGTTGGAGGAGCAACTGCCTACGCTGCTAAGATGCCTCGGTGACCATGCCCAAGGCATCCATTCCATCCTCTCATCTGCACACACGTTTTCGCGCATGCTCCATGGATCGCCCTCCGCAGGCGGTGGTGGTACCGAGGCATTTTACCGCGCGTTCGTTCCCGAGATCGGAGGTCAACTATACCCACAGCAGATCGAGCTCGTCCGGAGATGTCTCAAGAGCGAACGCGGTGAAGTAGATCGAGTAGGCACGACAGTCTTTCCTGGACTCGTCAAGGTCTCACGAGGGGGACAAAGTAATCCGGACAACGTTCAGACAGTCGTACGACGCGCACAGGTCATGTGCGAGTGTGCGCTCTACGCTTCGCCAGAGGTATCTTTGAAACAGTAATGACTGGGTAAATCATCTACGTTGCATCTGTGTATCAATACCATGTGGAATCTAAATGACGAGCAAGGACGCCAGCGTAGCTTGTGCTTGTATAACCTGAAAACGATGCATCAGTAAAAGTGTACCATTCATTCATAAACTTCACCTCTAATGCTTGCTGTGCCTCTAGTCTCCTCCTGGCAGCCTGCAACCAATCGTGAAGTAGCTCCTGCGCTGGGCCAGTAAGTTGATTCAACTCCCGCGCAGCACTATCCAAATCCTTCTCGTTCATATAGTACTCTGCGCGAGCCAATACGCTCAACACGTCCGACCCCGGCGTGAATCCATGTCTCTGAAACCGGAACGTAGACAGTAAATGTGATGCCAAGTACGACAATACGCCCGCATCCTGGTCTGGCACGAGTGCTACGCTCGACACACGTGGCACGACAGACGTCGTGAACCAGGTTGCGAGGTCTGCGAGCGGTTCTACACCTACATCTGGGGCGTCCGACTGCTCAAGCGACTCGAGCGCTGCTGACACGACCGCATCGTCCTTTGCAACGGCAATGTGCCGGAGGATACGCAGCTCCTCGCGAAAGGGTTTTCGTTCTGGCGCGTCGATCGCAGCTTGCATCGCGCGCAGTGCGGTCCACATGCCATGTATGCGGATGTTTTCATCGAGATAGGTCGAGTTGTCGAGCGCAAGACGTTCGAGGCGTTTGAGACCCGTAGCAAGCTCGTCAAGACGGGCTAATCGTCCACCGCGCTCTTCCTCAACCTTGACCTTGACTTCACGAATCCATCGACGCTGGAGCTCGATGCCCTGAGCAATGATCGCTTCTCTCAATCTGGCCAGGCACACTGTTACGACCGAGCCAAGGATCACATCGAATTCACCCACCGTTCGTTCATCAGTTCGGTTTGTGCCTTGAGCTCACCATCGAGCCTGTCGCGGTATGCCTGAACGAGCTTCATCTTTTCATCCCCAATGTACTTTTCATAGTCTTCTCTTTGCAGCGCGAGCTTATCCTGTGACTCTAGCTCAAGTTCAAGGAGCTTCGTGTTGTACTCACGGGCCTGTTCGTCAAGCTTGGCCTCTAGATCGTGTTTCTCATCCTCTTTGATCTTGTCAAAGCGCGTGGCGAGTTCGGTAAGGTCACTTCTGGCAGTGTCGAGGATGCCCTTGGCCTTTTCTGCTGCAGTAGGGTTCGCGCCTAGATAGGATGCAAGATCATCAATGGTGCCTGCGAGATGTGAAATGACAGGTTCGGAGACGGCGACATCTGAGACGGATGGAGCAATCAGAGGAAGGGGCCCTGCTTCAGCTTTGGATGCAGGTTTTGAAGGCTTTGGTCTAGAAAAGCCTGGCGGTGGTTCAAAACCGATAGGAAGGGGAGCCACGTAAACGTTTGTGTCTACTGGTGTTTCAGATACGACAACCACCTCCACGTTGGCAGCAGGTGTCGGGAAAGGTGATGGTTCTGAAGGATCCAAAAGTGGTTCTATAGGTTTTGCCAACGCTTCCTCTGCTTTTTTAACAAGGTCATCCACCTCGTCTGCAAGTTGTGCAGCCTTGTGTTTTGCGAGTGCCATGGCTTGGGCGGTTGCCTCTGGCGAGAGTTGTTCCTTGGACTTGTCCACGGACACCTTGAGCGTACCCGCAGTAGATTTGACGCGGGATTTGGCCTCGCCAAGGGGTGTCTTCTTGGTCTCCCGCGCAACGTCCTTGTCAGCGGTGTCCCGAGTCTTGGTGTCCGCGCTCTGCGTCGAATTTCCAAACTGCCGTCGCACAAAGTCGTAGGCAGCGTTGGCAGAGTCTACCGTAGCGACGACGACCTGTTGCACGGTGATGTCGTCCCAATGGTGCTGTTCGCCGTACTCGACAAGGACGTCGGCCAGTGGGACATATTTCGTGAACTGGTCGCGGTAGTGTTGGTTTTGGTAGGAGACAAAGGTGCTACCAATGTAAAACGTGCCAGTTGCGGTGACGGAATAAAAAAGCAGCTTTTGGACGGCGTCGCTGGCTTTCTTTGGAGTCGCCGCTGCAGATGCCCCGCTGGTGGTACTCGCCAGACGCTGTTGAGAATATAAGCAGTGATAATACAGAGAACAGTGTCGCTCACTGTGCTTGCTCTGGCGAAACCTCTGCCAGTGACGGCGACGGCGCGGTACATGGTCTGCAAGGAATGTGGACGCTCCGAGTCTACCCAACTTGACTCGGAAACTTCCGTGGGACATGCTACAGTGACTATGTATGAGTACTAGGGTTGGTTGGTAGACATTTCGTAGAACAAAGCCAAATACCGACGGACATGAACACACTGGGAAAGCGCAAGAAGAGGGACGACGAGACAGACAACCACGGGTGAGTACACTGCGAGACTTGAAGCAGTTCTCATTCGAGATCGTACAGCTCTACCCTCTTTGTATCGAATCTACCATACGACGTGACATCCACAGATCTCAAGACGGCCTTTTCAGACCTCGCACCCGTACGATCTGCATTCGTCGTTCTCGAGCATGGCTCTGGTGTCTCCAAGGGTGTCGGATACGTCTCATTTTCTATAAAGGAAGACGCTCAGGCTGCGTTCGAGTCCATCAGCACGAATGGCATGACCATCAACGAGAGAAGCTTACGAGTCCAATGGGCCGAGATTAAGGCAAGTCTCTATCGTACCCTTTCAATCCCTTGACGACTTTTTACCATCGTCCCAGCCGAAAAACAAGGCACAAGTCCAGCTCAAGTTGGAACGCGTGAAAAAAGAAAAGGAAACCTGTGCACCGAGGTTACCAGTACAAAAGATCAAAGACCCCCTTGCTATCCGGACGATCGTCGTCTCTGGCTTACCCACTTCCATCAACCAAAAGACGCTGTGGAAGAAACTCCGCAAGTTGGACGGTGCAGAAAGCGTCGAGTGGCCAGCCAAGACCGTCGGAGGTGAAGATCCATCCACAGGCACGTTTCTCTCTCTAGATCTTCTCTGTACACTCACATGCTGCGTCTAGCATACGTCCTATTCTCATCATCCAGCCTTGCACAAGACGCTGTCGGTAAACTTCACGCCCACGTTTTCAAAGGCAGCCTGCTCTCAGTCACACTCAAAAAGCGCCTTGAAAACCTTTCCAGGGCCACCGTCAAAAGTATGTAGCGTCTATTTGTATGCATGGCGCGGATTTCATCTCACCGCTTGTAGAGCCGTCCTCCGAGGCCACGCCCAGCAGAGCTAGTCGCTTGATCGTTCGTAACCTCCCCTTTGATATCACCGAACAGGATTTACGCGCCATTTTCCTGCCTTATGGGCCTATCCATTCGGTCCACATCCCCTTATCAGAAGCCAACGACATCAAGACCGATGAGGATGTGGAAGTTGGAGAGCCCTCCAAACCAACTCGTTCCAAGGGGTTTGCGTTCGTTTGGATGCTGAGCAAAAAGGACGCGGAATCCGCGTTGGAAAAGTGTAATAGAATAAAGGTCGTTGGCGGGATGGCCAACGGTATCGTGTCAGACAAGCAAAAACGGAAGAAGCAACGCCGGGAGGAAAAGAAGCACCAAGGCGTCAAAACGGAAGAGGGGGTGACATTAGAGGAGCCCGAAGAAATCGAAAGTGCGGGCAAGGAACGCGTGATCGCAGTGGATTGGGCGCTCAGCAAGGAGAGATGGGAGAAGGAGAAGGAGAAGCTCGTGCAAGTGGTGGAAGACGACGCGGAAATGGGCGACACAAACAGCGAAGCGAGCGCGAGTGGGAACAGTGGATCAGACAGTGAGCACGAGCAACTAGGCTTCCACGAAGAGGGCTCGGACGATGAAGACGACGACGACGAGAACGAGACCCTCGAACGCGACAGCGATGACGATTCACCTCAAAAACCACAATTGCCACACACTGATACCGGAAGCACACTCTTTATTCGTAATATCCCGTTCACCGCTACAGAAGATGAAATACGAACACTGTATGTTTTTTTTTTCTTTTTTGCCTAGGTGGTCTATCTTATCCATACCACAGATTCCGGGCATTTGGCCCACTTCGGTATGTCCGTCTTACGATCGATCCTGAAACAGAACGTCCACGGGGAACTGGGTTTGCCTGCTTTTGGAACAAGGAAGATGCGGACAATGCTATCCAGCAGAGCGAGATTTTACGAACAGAAACCATGGGCACCCACACACAGGTAGGCACGCATTCCGCAGTCTAGGAATACGAATCTAGTGAACACGTCACAGCTCCCCCCAAACCCCTTTTCCCTCCCTTCCCTCCTCACCCCTGATCCGACGGCGGGCGTGGCAAAAAATTTGGTCCTACATGGCCGGACTCTCGATGTTGTCCGCGCAGTCACACGTGAACAAGCCGTGAAACTGAAAGAGGATGGCGAAAAGAGTCGCGAAAAGGCCGACAAGCGAAATCTCTATCTGCTGCGTGAAGGAGGTGCGTGTATGCCCTCCACCTCGACCGACACTGACCCAACGACCCTAGTGATCTTTCCCAATAGCCCTGCCGCTAAAACCATTCCTCAGGTCGAGCTCGAGAAGCGCACCAACTCGTTCAACGCCCGCCGAGCGATGCTCCGTACCAATCCTTCTCTGTATGTTTCTAAAACACGGCTTAGCATACGTCAATTACCGCTCTTCGTGACCGAGCGTGTCCTTAAGCGGCTCGCGATGTACAGTGTCCGTCAATTCAACGCCGAGGTCAAGAAAGGTGTCCGAGAGGGCCTCACCCCTGACGAGCTTGCCGAGTCCAGCCCCGTTGATCATCCAGACACCAAGGTCACCGTCAAAAAAGAGGAGGAAGCCAAGTCAAAAAAACACAAGGCCAAGGCAACGCGCATGACAAGCGTGAAGCAGGCAAAAATCGTGCGTCAGTCCGACCGCGTCGACACCGTCACTGGAAAGGGTCGGAGCCGCGGTTATGGTTTCGTCGAAATGCACACGCATGCTGACGCACTGCGCGTCCTACGATGGGCCAACAACCACCCGGACGTCGGCACCCTTGTCGACACATGGTGGAAAGAGGAACTAGCTGATCTCGTCAAGCAGGAAAGAGCAAAGGAGAGTCCGGACGAGGCCAGGATAAAGCGGGTCAAGGACGAGATGGAGGGGCCGGCAAAGGCGACCAAGGGGACCCTCATCGTGGAGTTTTCGATTGAGAACATCCAAGTTGTGCGGCGCAGGATAGCGCAAAAGGAGAAACGGGTGTGTCGTTTCCTTTCCAAAATGGATTTGCTTCACATGTGCCTATAGCCCCCATCTCAGCAGGCACGCAAGCCTGCCCTGAGTAGTACGGAAGAGCCCCCATCCAAGAAACGTAGGGTATCGTCTGATCAAGACAGACCTGTCAAGACGGTGCGGGTCAAGGAAGAGTCTGTAAAACCTGGAAATATCATCGGTTCAGTGATCGGTCGGAAACGACGGGCACGCAAGGCGGGCAAGAGTGCTCGGTAGTAT
Organism: Xerocomus spinulosus; assembly: GCA_038094075.1. NCBI lineage: Eukaryota > Fungi > Basidiomycota > Agaricomycetes > Boletales > Boletaceae > Xerocomus > Xerocomus spinulosus. The sequence continues at coordinate 7,600 of JBBPTN010000306.1, read as the reverse complement.
ATGGCCTTTAGGTTTTGTCTAGTACTTTTGGGTAATAAACCCGTGCAATATGAACGGAGGAGGTATACATCGCCGCCCGGTGCTCGTCAGGGATTATATTGGCGTTCCCTCATTTGTGTATCGGTGAACACATGCTAAAAAAATTATTTCGTACCTCAAGCTCAGGCCCTCAGTTTGTTGAGCTCCACTTTTGTCTCACACTCAAATCCCGGGGCGAGACCGTCATTGATAAGTTCCTGATAATATTGCCCATGAAATCAAAAGTTGTGCTACATGTTTACTACGCAAACCGATATGCGGGTATTTTATATACTGTCGTTCCCTGTGCTATTATTTAAATTTTAAATCGCCATACGCCCTATGCTCAATGGATCAAACCATGTCACCACTGTCCCGACTCCACACGTGGGTGTGCGAATCGGAACTTTTCGATGTGGTCTGCAACGCGACGGTCTCCCGCTGAGGCGAAAACATGATCGTCGAATGTGGCTGCCTCACACCCGTATCTCCCCTCCATGCCGTCCCCGTCGCGACGCGCAGAATTAACATCTGTGGCGATACACACTACAATACCAACGGCATCCATTGAGACACGCACACCCTAAACAAGGCGGTGGGTACGTACCATCATCAGCGTATACACATACGCAAACAAGCCCATCGTGTCGCTCCCGAGCGCGAGCGATACCACCCACGCAATCCCGGAGAGCGTATAGGGGAGCACGGCTTCGACGACGATGGCGGCGGCTGCGAAATAGGGCGATGCGTACTCGCCCTGGAGATGCTTCCGCACTCGAATGGCGTGCCAGACGATGCGAAAACAGATCGTGCAGGTCACTGTCGCGGTCAGGAACACGGAGACAGTAAAGTACGCCAGACCGAGTAGAACCACTTGTTCTTGGTAGTAAAATCCTCCCGCGCCAGTCGCGGTCCAGCCAACAAGGATTCCCAAAACTAGGATGTATCAGTACGTTGATCGTGCGTCAGAGAAGAAAGTGCTCGCACCGAGGGTGACTATCCATAGAAGCGAGGGAAAAATGATGATACGATAGCTATTCCATACCGCCCAGCAGCGGTAGATCTTGAAACGAGTGAGGATTAAAACCTGTTACCTCGAGCGCGTGTATTTCTTACCATCAAGCCATCCGTCATGAGTTGAAGTACGACGAGCGACGATGTCGCCATATCCATGTACCACACCGTAATATTCGCCTCCCAGAATGCACTTGGACCACCTGGATAATTGGGGTCCTCCACCCACATTTGGTGGCAAAAAACGGTTTGCGCAGATACCCAGATCGTGGTGATCAGCAAGATCAAGGTGCTGAAGATCGCATAGAACACATCAGATCCTCGGCGCTGTCTTTTGTGAAAGAGCAATGTGTGCATCGTCTGGCAATACAGCACTAACTCGACGCCTGAAAACAAGAAGGTAGATGAACTCAATTACACGTGTAGCAGCAAGCCCCCAAACGTACCATACAGGATATCTTCCAAGTTTAGCCCCACATAAACCGAGTTTTGAAATAGCTTTCCACCAGTGACCGCCGCAGGCATCGTGGATAGAAATTGGTAAGAGTGCCTTGCTCGTGCAGCATGGAAATCTTGGTCGACTTTATATATGGACCGATTAGACCCACTGACGAGAACAATTGAATTGCTTAGAGCTATGGTTCTATTCACGGAAGACCACAGCATTAAGGGTCCAGGTAGTTTTTAGCCCGGATTTTAATTAGAGGTGTCATCCCTCGAGTGAGGCCATCCTGGAGAGGTGAACTAGGCTCAATTCGTCACCGGAAAGTCAACTGAAAACGGCGTAAACGAGCAAGTGAACAGTGCGGAGACCTACAGAACACGAGTCGTATCCACGTGGTGGTAGCCTGGTGTGTACGTCGGCCGACAAGCAAACACGGCACAAACACCAACACTGAAGTAAGGACTTGGTGCAAGCGCAACCTTGTCTTGCAAGACTGAATAGCCTAGAAAGTCTTAGCTCAGGGTCATGTCATAGGGTAATTAACTAATGACAACTTGGTTGTCCAGGCATTCGTCGACCAGGTGAAGATTGGCAGTGCGTGTAACTGGGTTGTTGCTACAAGAAGATGCGTCGTATCGTTGCTGATGCATTGAGCAGAAGACGACTGGCCAAGCCTGATGATTGATGATCCAAGGCGCGTAGTTGGCCTTTCCCTGTCTGTCGCGATCACATGGAGCCTAAGAAATTGTCGTCATGAGAAAACCCCGGAGCGCGGAGTCTCCTCCGATTAGAGCGGTACTGGAGGAACCCCTGACGGGTCAGGGCGAAAGTGTTCCCTTGATGTAGAAAAGAAATGCACCATTTTAGGTTGACTGGGTTGAGGTGGTTCAGTACTAAAGAGGCACCATGGGATGTGAGCCAGTCGCTACACATGCTATTCAAGTGGTCTTTTTGACGTTATGATGGACAGGGCAGTCAGATCCGTCCGATACAACACCACGTACACCACGCAGGGTGATCACATACCTGAATCTTTCGGTATATCTGAGATAACCAATTGGGACGATCAGTCAGATCGACAATGAACTTCTCTGCGATCCAAAAAGCAGGAGAGCTGAAAAAATGTTTTTCGTCTAGTCTTGGGACGACCGTGGCACCGTGATCATCTAATCCAAGCCCTACTGCAAGTCATCCGTCAACAGTCATGAGCGCACATGCCATAAGAACGATGTTCAAGTCGAGTGACTTGTGCCTGTCTCGCGGTCTAACCGCGGGGGCGGTTATTCGGGACCCGTTGGGCAGATACCCTCCCGGCGTTTTGTTCCCACAACATCGGCTGAGCTCGCGGATAATTTCCTTCCCGCTCTTGCCCACATCCTAAGATGTTCAGATAGATTTGTTCAGCTTCATGGGTGTGGCGTCCGGCCTTCAGGTGATCCGTTGCAAGCCGCTTCCCCCTTGCAATGTCTCCAGGGCCAGCGCTGTCAAGAAGGTATGATAATCTGTGGGGGTTTGTTAATCCTAAAAGAGATGGACAGTGTGTGTGATGATGAGGGGGGTTTTAGATGAGCGCGAGAAGGGTCTAGTGGTCTCGCAGACCACTACCGTCTCTCGTTTGATCGCGTTGACTCCTGTGGCCGTTCAGCCAAGTGCACCCAAGCGTGCGCCTGGCTGTGTTACCTGTACAGTGTACACCCTCTCTCCCCCTCCCCTGCCCTCCGTGGCACGTACAACCCTTGTCCTTGTACCCTCGGGGATGTGATTGCGATGATGCCACGGCGGTCGCGACATACCGTGTGAGCGTATTTCTCTCATTTAATCCCTCATCCTCCCGAGCCGCTTGCCTCCGCCTCGGAGTCCTTGCCCATTGAAATGCTCATGTGCAGTATCGGCAACACGACAGCGCTAGAACGGCATTGACCACGACGACGCAACGTCCCTCAGACCTTGAGCAGAGTTTACCTAAATTCTTGCTCTCTCCCTGATCACCCGTGTTATATCGTAGACGATGTACATGGAGGGGTGAAGGCAGGGTGTCAGTTGTTTGAGTTTGGCTGGATATGTGGTGGAAGAGGAATGTTGTGCACCGTGATAACATTGTGGGGGTGTAATGTCAGAGAATCATAGTAACCTGTAAAATGGTTGTCAAAATGTTGGCTGCGATCCGGGTTAGGCTTGCCCGACAATCAGGTGGTTTACACGTGGCAGCACAACTGCCAGACTGTTTCTACTCAAAAGAATCCGTTGTAATTTATAATCTCTAACCATACCAACCCTCCCCAACACCGTTGTCCGTGGTAGCGACATAGCGAGATTAATATGAGGTGGGCGAGATTGGGCGGGTGGAAATCCCATTTTGTGATCATCAAGTTCATGTCTGATACAATGCATTGGGTAGCCCTGCAAAATTGTTCCAAGTTACACAGACGAACCAACCACACGAGCGTGTGATCATATTTGATAGTGGACCAGGAGAACTTCGAAGACTCGTAGATGAAGGTTAAATAGCCAGAGAGGATGCGTTGCTCTGTCTACTAAGAATTGCTGTTGATTTTGACACGTTACGGACGCGAACAAGGACTTTATCAAGTCTGAGAGAAGCGCAGGTGTGCTGAGGCAAACGACAATGTCAGCGGTAACCTTCGTGCACTTAAAAAGCAAGTACCTTCTTCCAACACAAACACAACCAAGACTGGTTGCCCTGCGATGAGTGCAGCCGCATATGAGCGGTACTGAATCAAATGTCACCCGAGGAAACGCTGCTAGAGTTGCACGAGTGCCGCAATGTTTTGAACGGCATGTGCAAGACGGCGGAATACGCAATTGTTGCCGCACGTTGCAACAATCGCTGAATGCTTCATCGAACGCATTACCGTAGCCAAGGTATAATGTGTCGACATAAAGGCACTACGCTTCCCCGCGTGAGGCACGTCCACAATAGTTCTAGACAAACCTGACGAGTGCGTCGTTGAGTCCCTCGGAGAACGCGCCTCGTTCAACGGTGGGACAGGCTTGACCTTCCGTAAGCGCGTGGCCGGGAAGTTGATGTTGGGGCCTGCAGAGGTACAACAGGCGCCAGGCGAGATCCAAGGACGCACGTCGTGCATGGACACATCTACAAAGCCAGATCGGGTGCGCCCGCCTTGACGTCAACATACGATGGTCTTGCGAGTGCGGATGCCTCTGTGGGTATAGATCTTGTGTCCATCTCGCCCCGGTCCACGTCGACTCCGTCAGGACTGACGCACTCTAACAGAACCAGTCGAGATACGCTTGCAATGAAGTCGCCAATTGTGTAACGCGTCTGATCGGGTGACCGAAGGGAAACGACTTGAGCGAGTGAGCGGATCAGACTTCAATCACGGTGTATCGGTTAGGTGTAGGGCAGAGGTCTCTGCGGAAACATTGTTTATATTTTATTCTTATACCAGTCTATGTGAAGAGTGAAGTTATTCGTTTGTGGGACAACAGATAGCAGGCCCAACAGGTTGACGACGAACAGAGTGGGTGAGTGAGTGAAGCGGAGTTGGTGAACGGTGGGGCAAGGATTTGTGGACCGCGCTGCCAAGCCGTTGTCGACGGTCCAACAGTAGGTCTGGTGATGGAGTAAAGATGTGGATCGCGCTATCTCTGGCGAGCGCGAGTAGGTTTATGACCATGTGGTGAGGCACATACGCATGAGGTGGGGGGCGACAGCGCTCGTAGACTTGGACGGGGACGTGAACTCCGTGGCAGATAGGTGCAGGTTCTTGGTCGCTTTGCCGAGACATGTAAAGCATAAATAATAGTACTACATCAGAGAACCAATGGTCCTGAATATATGCGCCGGAGTTTGAGAGAAGATCTGACAGCTGAATCAGAAATGGGATAATTAGGTTCTATAACGCAACGTTGTCATCAGACGAGGCCACAAGAGCTAAGAGCGGTGGGTCTTACCATAGGATGGGTGGAACCTTCCTCGCGCACAATGCATACACCGATTCGTTTTCTGCGGCTGAAAGAAGGCGACCATTCTTGAACAGGAAAGCAGCGGTTAATCAACGTCTTAAAGCCGAAGGGGGACACCAACCCACCTGCTCACTCCCTTGGAAGAAAAATGAGACGTCGGCCCTTTCCTAGATTGCGAAAACGAGAAATCCGCATCGGAGACTACATGACTTAGAGATAGACATTGTCTGATCAGCCCGTCTTGTGTTTGCTACCAGTATTTCGAGCACTCACTCGCGTTCGAAACCCTTGGACCGGCGAGCTTGCATCATTGAAAAAAATCCACCTGTCCGGAAATTTGTGGTGTACAAGCATGGAAAACCTTGTCATTGCGGACGATGCACTTGTGGACTATTTCCCCCAGTTTGTTTACCCTATGCGTCGTGTGGCAAAGCGTGCGGGCAATGTATCCTCCACCGAGTCTTGCGTGATCGCGACAGCGAGCTGCCGGAGGACGCTGTAGTGATGGGTGGAGCAAAGGGTAGGGAATGGTGAACTCGTTGGCTGATACAAGGCTGGAGAACCGACAAGGATGCACTCTTCATGGAAGACGAAGAAGCGAGACACAAGCTAGTGGTACAACGAGGTATTCAGTACCAAAACACCCGCTGGTCTGAGGGGAATTTTTGTCGCCGCCATAGACGACCAGAGTCTTGTCTTGTGGATAGAGGCAGCTCGCTGAGGTTCAAAAATCGACCGAATGTGGTTTGTTTGCAGGGGGAATATTCCACTCAGCGGAGTTGTTCTCCAAGCGACCACTGGACAAGTCTCCACCTTCTTCTCGTCCGTCTGCGAGCCAGCATTATTTTTGAGGCATTCGTCGCACAGTGTCGGCGTACAATGTCACCATCGTCTGGATTTTCTTCCCCGGTGTGGTATGCTGGATGAACACCATGTCGGCGTCATTGCGCATGGCCCAGCGACCGGCAAAGATATCGACAGGACTAACAGACCAAGGATGGGTCACCTGGGCTGTCTTACCGTGCGGTGAAAATTTCCATGGTCTTGCTCGCAGCAGGTCATACACACTCTGTTCGTTTGGCACTTACTCGTGTCTCGCTCGCGCCATCAAAGCGTTCTCCTCACCGCCCTCGTCTGAGTGGACAAGCCAGGTGCAATACCATGGTAATCCGGGTATATGCGCGTCAAAATGACTCTGTGAGTGTCTTGATTCACTCCAAATACATTTCATATGTGGGGGACAGTCGTTTAGCCTATTGCTGGGCCATTCGATATTGGCTGGTCCGTGCATCTGCCCAATCGCTTGACATGGGCCAGGGGGGATTCTAATCTTGCAGTCATACTACTTCACACAACGCCTTGATGAGCTTGGTGTGCTTGACAGACACAAAGTTGAGTTGTACATTTGGATTCATGGTCGTCTTGAACGAACTTGCCTGTGTTTCTAGCGTGACGTGACGCAACCCCTGTCTGTGACCAATGTCACACCGTATCTTCTCACCCAAGTATGTTCTTCTTACTAGCGACAATCTGGGTGTTTAGCGCTTGAAACTGTGCAGGAATCTGAGGCGTACTGTTTTGTCTGCGCGCGTACTTGACGATCTGTCCATGTTCTACTCTACCACGGACAACTGCAATGTCCTTTATCTGGCGCCAGCAGTGTTCCTATCCCGTGTTCAGCCGGGTTCAGGACGCACCTTGACTTGGGTGTTGGTGACAAAGAGTCACATTGATTCACGGATGTTCGTCAAGTGTTTACCAGCGAGCAGCCTTGTTATCCTCTGTTGCCAACCATTGAGATCGTTTAGCGGAAGCAAAACCGCAGCGCGAGTGAAGCAGTGGCCACTACAAACCGAGGTCCGCAAGGTTATACGCGTTTGGTGCTGTCTTGCCGTCACAGTAACCCTGGCGGGACACGGAGTCTGAGTTAATCTCCAAATCTTGTCTCTCTTTTCCGTTTTCTCTGCTTGACCCGACTCCTTCCGAACACGTCTCCCTTTCTCTTACTCCTCCACCTTTGGACACGTTGATGGATTCAGGACGACTTCCGGCTTACCGTTCGTCTTACCTGCTCAGATACCATCCTTACCCGAGAACAAAGTTGTCAACTCGTGAGAGGATCATGGTGGGATCTGTTCAGCACGAATTCTGGTTCTGGGAAACACTTATCGTAAT
>JBBPTN010000305.1:0-23223 GCA_038094075.1 Xerocomus spinulosus | reverse complement strand
AGGTAAAGATAAGATGGTGGTAAGAAGTCAAGAAGCACTTAATTAATATTTAGGTGCATGACGTTATTTATACTAGTAGTTAAAGCAGAGATTGAATTATGATGTCATGGTGAGTCACTTCGAATCAGAGTGAGTCATTATGACATCATGATGTTCTCGAACGTTCTCTGACTAATCAGGTCTGGAATCTACAGGAACGTATTTCCATATTTGGAAGGTGCCACAGCTAGGCTGTTGATTCACCGTTAGACATGTCAAAATTACCATATATGGAAATTGGATTTCCTTTTATAGTAATTGCCACTGCCACCACAGTGGTATGTTAGTATTGAAAGTCCGCTGTGGCAATTTCCTTATAAGGAAATGTTTATGTAAGCATTAACTGTGGCAGTCTGACACAGCTCTCGGGTACAGAATTCTGTCCCATTCGTCACTATGCAGCTGGTGGAAGGAAGCGAGTTTAGGGAAGCGAATGGGCCGTCAGCCTGATGAGATCATGTTGATTTTGAAGCACACTCACTGCTATGCGACACAGGGATGTTAAACTCAAGGTTTGGTGAAGCAACATGTGAAGCTGTGGCCTATCGTGTCATGTGGCATGGATTGCAGAAGGACAGACATCGCCATGCTGTCTTGTGAGTCCGCTGTCATAGTTCTGTAACGAGATTAGGGAGAATGCTGATTGTATTCAGATTTCACGAGACCGCTATACCTGTTACCCCCACAATTGAACGAATGTGATAATTATCGGGTGGAACTTGAGTTTGATCTTGGAAAGGTATTGTGGACTCTGGCATCAGACTACGAGTAACATCCCTTTTCCGGATGCCTAAGACGCCTGTGAAATTAGTTGAAGGAACAGATCCTCGTGTCGAACCTGCGTCTGTGCCTCCCAAAAAATCATCTGCAAGCAAACCATATCGCTCATGGAGAGACCATTCAGGTCAAGACTCACACTCGTCCTTGTTCAATGAAAGCACGGCAGAGATAATCCTAGGTCTCTTTAGAAAGGACCAGAATGCCGCCTCAATGGGTTATTTACATGAGGATTCAGCCATGCGGGAGGAGAACATATTGATGGACACAAAGAACCCCAACTCGTCTCTTGGCAAGATGCTTGTGAGACCAGAACTGTGGGATGACAGTGATGTTGAGGTGTGTGCCATTTAATTGCATCAATCTACGATTTTCACTTCAAAGTAATAGGACTGTGATTCAGCAGAACATTCACATCCCAAACAACTGCGATGTGAGTCACCTACAGAAGTGCCTGTGGTTCGTGAGCAAGTACACTGAGTTTCATCCACTTCTGACATCGTGTAATACAGAATAAACGCATGAAGCGCCTGGTAGATTAATGTGTTCAGCAGACGAGTCAGACAACACATATGTACATTGTCCTACAGACTGTATGTACATACTTACTATGCTGGATCAAAGTGGATGTCATCCTGATCAGCGACATCAGAGGAGATGGGAAATATTCCCTCTGGTATTTGCAACAGCCAATGTAGTAACTATTTCGGCACTCAGCATCAATCTGATATGCAGATCTAGTTACATAAGGTCTGTCAGCATCTGGGACTGTTAGATCTTCAGGGATGTGGAGAATGCAACTCAAATCCCCAAACAACTACATGCCTAATCCATGCTGGTGTGCTCTCCGCGCTCTCTGACCCTTTCACCTGGACTACCATTTGTTCAACCTAACATTTGCCCAACCCAGAGTCATTCACCCAACCTACTGCTCACCACGTGCCCATCACGTCCTCTACCTTATGCGCTCACTCACTCCATCCCGCAATTCACCCCACCTCGTGCAATCTTGTGTACTAACCAACCTCTTTGACCCAGTCTTTTGTACCCATCTATTACTACCACAGCGACTGTTCTCCTGCGAATGCGATGGCTACCCTCTATGTGTGTTGAGGACAGGGTTGTCATGCAGGACAGTTACCACTCACGTGTTTGCCCCGACTATCCTGCTCACTAAGCTCTGGCCAGAGCTTATGCACAGCCGAGCCAGGGCCTTGAACCAGGCTGTACATTAAACGTCATGGATCATTGATGATACCAGGGAAGACAGAGAATGGAGGTAGGTTAAAGCTAACTTGTTTTGGAATGCGATACTGATGTTATCTGAATCTGGCAGTGTGGGCAAGTGACTATTGTAAGTAATTCTTAAAAAGTCTGGTATCAAGCTCTCTCGTTCCTGCAGCATACATTCGCCATGCCTAAGAGACGCAATCCTCCGTGGATGTTTGACGATGATCCTCGCTACAAGCCAGAGGACGGCCTTTCATACTCCTCAGACCAATCCTACGACGATTGTGGCCAGCCTAGGTGGGGGGGTGTCGGTCAAGGTGTGCCTCTTGATGAGAACAGCCGTTATATATACAGCCAGATTGGCATGCCCATACTTCCAAGCCCACCGCCACCCAGCCCAAGCAATAGTATCGCACCTGCCATCAAGGTAAATTTATTCCTATTCCATTCGTTTCTGTAGTAACCTACATGGACTCCAGGAGCACGTTGCTGCTGATTCTTCGAGTGCATAGAAACCCTCCGCTGATTCTTTGAGTGCAAAGGAATGCACTGCTGATTCCTCGAGCGCACAGGCACACCCTGCCTATTCGACCCCACCGGAATTCCCTCCCAATCAGCTGTGCTTGAAGAGGAAGCAGCTTGATGTGTCTGATGAAACTCCACCTCAGGTGCGCAGCTCTGTCTTGTACGAACCTGAGTGCTTACATGGTCATGGCAGACCCCACCCCGGCACTTTGCCAGTTCAAGCATCAACACTCCCACAAGAAGGAGGTCCAAGCCATTGTTAGATCCACCCCGCACTCCAAAGCGATGCCGACTTCGACCTTCGTTCAAGTTTAGTCTTAGTACTTCCACTGAGGGTTCGGACAGTGTGGTACAGAGATTGCATGATGTTGAGACACTGCTGGTGAAACAGACAAATGCGTTAAACGAGATTTTAGGAATGTTGCGAGACAAAGCCGCGATGAAATGAATCTGTACAGTGCTTGTATGCTACTTGAGTGATAACCAGAAGAACTATATAGTTGTACCTATAGTCAGATTATCTGTTTGTTTGCTACATTGGCGGCCTTCGATGTTTTGCGTGACAAAGCACCGGCAAGACAACTCGTATTCATGCACATCAGTCAACGTTCCTTACTATCCCATGTACGAATGGAGATGCATCATCTGATTGCATGGTAAAAGTTAGTTGCAGTCATTTTACATCCTACACATGTAGTTCAAGGAAGAAGCATGCCATCGGACGACTATGCATGGCCATTTTATCTGACCTAAACACCACGTCCGGAATCCAGACCACTATAAACAACCATGATAACGTTCGCCTTGTTGTGTCAGTGTACAGTAGTTGATGCCGTGTTCATGGGATTCATCACGAGTCATGGGTTTTGGCGTACGCTTCCAGTGTAAGCAGTTTATCAAACTTTCAGATATTCATCAGTCAAAAGACATTGATAACAGCTATCACAATCACACCTCCTTGGTATCAGATAGTTTGATTTTGCAAAGCCAACCTAGTTGTCATAGGTCAGAGCGTTCACTTTATTCAGAAGTGGCGAATTACCTTCATCGTTGGGGGATTGGTTCACCAGACCGGGTTTGCCATTGAGTCTTTCATTGATCTCTACAATCTCACTGGAGACAGGAGCAAACTACACGTATAGCCTTCAGTATTGAGACATCGGATGAAGAAATTTCACTTAGACAATATCTGAAGCAGCCTTGACGCTCTCCACAGCACCAATTGCATCTATGGAGGACAAGGAATCATTCAGCCACATTAATATCCAAACACTTATCGAGATTCAAACCATACCTCGACAGCAACATGGAGAAGGGAACGCGGAGGACCAGAGAAGACGCTGGGAACGAGAGTTGGATGAACAACAGATAGGGTGGTTTGATGATGAGGACAGAAGGAGCGAGAGTACTCTAGTCAAAGAGACTGGAGCTCCTAATAGAAGAAGTCCTCATAGAATGATCCCATAAAGAGAAAGAGATAGGCAATGCCAAGGGTAATAACCCAGCATGCCAGTAGCATTTCACTATACCAGTATAGTACTTGGTACATGTGAAGGAAGTGATGTGATGACATGGTCTTGAAGAGACCAGAGGTCAAGAGAAGGGATAAAGGGATAGCGACCATAAGGAGAGCTATCCTCTTTATATACACTATCAGTATCTATTTAAGAGGAGTTTAACTCTATAGTACTGATAAGAGTGTAATACGCCATTGGCAGATAAAGATATTCCAGTAAGGGAATAATGCCATAGGCTGATAAAGATGGTGAAACGTGTATCATCACTAAGGTGTGATGTTTCACCATTATGACGTGATATGGCGTGATAATGACCATATATAGTGTCATAGATAAGAATGTGTCAGCATAAATGACGATATGAAACAATCTCTTATCTTTAGTAATATGAATAGCGTAAATGATTGATCTAGACCATAACGGTATAAAAGATGATCAATCAAGAGATCAAGGATAAGATCTTAATGATAAGATATGAAATAGACCTTGAATCTCAACAAGAGTTGCCTGTACTGTCTTCCGAACAAGTTGCATTGGAACTTGTCTCAGTAATGGCATGACGATGATCACAACTAGGTGATTTCTGCGTCTGTGAGAAGCATTTGGGACGGCGAGAGTTGAAGTTTGTGCATGCGTCGCTACCGAATGGTATCACATCACTTGACCAATCTAACGCCGCAGAGCCACAATACCACTGTGGTTACAAGCGCTGATCACCATCAGCTCTACATCCATAACAGCAAGCTTCCATTTTCATATAGCGAGCTTGACGACTAGCTCACACAGCCCCGTCACGAAACTCTGGAATTGTGCAGGCGACATCGGGGCCACAGCAACTTCGTTCATAAGGTCATGGCGATGCTGATGGCCAATTCTCCTCATCACCCGCGGATTTTGGTTCGTGTCAGGATCGTTTGTGGTTGCCTTTTGCGGCGATTGGCAGACCTTGGTTGTGTGATTATGATCGGGGGCATTGCCATTCCCCACCTTGCTTCTGAACTCCGACGGACGGTGTATGTATGTCTTATCGGTGATCAGTCTGGCGGCATCCGTATTCTCCAGCATTTACTAAACGGTTCATCAAGTAGTAACCGAATCCGTCGTTTCTTCCGTCTCCTACTAGAACAACCGATTGTGCGCCAAGAAAGGCTGATTTTTGAAGAACAGCTAGCTCACCCGATCCGTGATGTATAGCTAACGATGCACCGAATCATCGATGTCATCACCGACCTAGCCCTCCAGTGCAAGTAGCTTTATTCTATCGTTCCGATCAGTTCCTCAGTATCAAGGCGATGCAAGTTTTTTAGGTGCGTGTCATGTGGCCACTAAGTCCACCTTACTGCAGATTTACCACCAGAAAAATGGAAAAATGGAATCACACAGGACGACTATGTCACGTTGAAATTGCGCCCTCTAGATATGGCATACGGTTGTTTAATCCATTGCCGCAACCCAAGGTTACTACACCTTATCCTAGATCGTGATAAGCTATATCTTTCGTCATGTGAACATTTCCAGGTTGATTCACTATGCAGAAGCCTCTATGTCATGGTTTGCGTTCCCTATCCCAAATCCCTCATCTCTGACAGCATCGACGGTCTACATTCTGGTACTGGTTACCTCCGGATTTCCGTTCAAGAAGGGGAGACGGTTTCACACACAAGCACCCCAGACTCGCAGCCCGGTTACTTTTCATTTTCCTTAGCATTGCTGTCAAGGGGCTGAATTCAACGACGTGGCCTTCGTTTCATCGGGCTGTGCATTCAAAGCGAACCTTTTTCCGTGTTACCGCTGATCCCTCCATTAAGCAATCCTCCTAAACCACATTGGAATTGAAATGCCGTGGTCAGCGGAATGTTATACTATAAATATGCCCAGTTCGCCCATCCACAGACGAACATGCACCCATTCACCCTCGCCGCTGCATACATCTATTCGAGACTTGTAGAGATCATTACAAGGATATGCTGGTTGTTCGACACCTCCCCTCCTCAGGTCCCAAGCTTCTTTGGAGGCCTTGACAATGGGTTGCTATACGCATTGAACCCAAATGCATTTCTTGCCCGATGCCAGTAGGTACCTCACCATCAGCGATTCATCGTTTAATCCAAGTATTGTCAATCAGAAAACGATATGGACCTGTATACCGCGTACAGATCGGTAGCTGGCAATTCAAAGTGGTTTCCTCAGAGGACGCAATCTCTGCTGTCCTCTCAGCCCCTCCTGATCAGCTCCGTAATGATACCATGCACCAAGAGGTGTTTTATGTTGTCTCTGGAGTTAAAGCTAACACCGCCTACCTGCAAGAATTCATGGTTCGCGAGCTCTTTCCCCTCGTTGACAGGACCTTGTCGTCACGCTCGCTGGGGAAAAACACCCATTCCTTTGGTTTCGTCTTACTTTCCCAGATCAAGAAGGTCGCTGGGAATCTCAGCCAACCGGTATCGATCACAGAGCTCACGAACAAACCGCTCTATACCGCTACGAATCTTCTTCTTTTAGGGAGTACATTCCCGGACGACACGTACAAAGATTTCCGGACTCTCAGCGAGAGCATACCCTACCGCTTCACTAGGATGTTGCTGTGGTATTGGCCGTCCTACACAGCAAGAAAGCGGTTATTGAAAACGCTCAGGAACTATCTACAGCAGGGAGAGGTCGCCGACTGCGATGACAAGTTTCCACGTGGATTCATGAAGGCATTCAAGGACAATAACATCCCGCCCGCTGAAGGGGCGAAGTTGGTCCTCAACTTCCTGTGGGGTGTTCATAACAATACCCTCAACAACTGCCTCTTCTTGCTCTCGTTTCTTCTGGCAGATCCGGGCGCATTTGTGCGCGTTCGTACGGAAATTGATACCGCGGTCAAAAAGTTTGGTGGCTTGGAGACATTGCTAGGGGCCGGTCCAGATGAACTAGATGATCCGTCGTTTCAGCTTCTCACGTCGGCGATCATGGAGACAATGAGGCTGAATGCGCTTCTTATTGGAATACGTGGAGTTATCCGCGACTTTGATCTAAGGGTCAAGGACGGGTTTATACCAATCAAGAAGGGAGAGTACGTATTGGGGAATATCCGTTCTGTGCATATGGATGCGACGGTCTATGCGAACCCCGAGGCATTCGTGGTCGATCGGTTTGCGCAGCAGCCGTACAAGAGAAAGCATCTGCAGACGGAAGGATACCCCTTCCATTCGTTGGGCGGTGGCAGACACATTGTATGTTCGCAATCATCCGCTTCGACTGTTGCAACTCACGATGTCGCAGTGCAAAGGGAGGTGGCTGGCGCTGTACGAGATGAAGCTTCTCTTTATTATACTTCTCCACACGTTTGACTTTAGTCCCGCAGAAGAGGGCTCTGTTGGTTTCACACCGCTTCGAGTCCATCCGCGCAGCATTGGTTCTACACACACCGAGGACGACATCTTTGTACGACTATCTCCTCGTCAGGTAGAGGATTTGAAAGAAGGGAGGGTTTGAATATGATCCGATGTATGCACTTAGTAGTATTTGCGAGAATGTCTGTAGACATTTCCCATCATGAACATTGAATGCACCACTCTTGGTGAAATGCCTTATCGGGTTGTCCGGACGAAATCAACAAGTGTAAACAGTTCTCCATTGTCACGCACGACGACGGCGACATATTTGGCGGCGGCAGCGCAACGTTCCACGACACCAACGACAGGTTTCAGTGACCAAGTACCGATCTTTTCACCCACTCCGGGCAGTTGTTACACAACATATCAGCGTCTACCGAAACACGTACAACACGTTGTCCTTGCCTTTGGCCATTGGCCATGACTGTCTCTCATCGGAAGCGCGAGCACCAGCCTGATGAAATCCAAAGTGAGTGATCCCATGCTGCTCTTCAATACTCTTCCTTCTATTCGCATTTCTCACGGAGCCTGTTTGCGTAATCTTCCAGCCGTCAACGAACCAGGCCTGCAGATTCAATGCGACTCGTGCATGTGCGACTTGACACATTCTGTCAGAATAAAATGCGCCGATCCCATGTGTGAACCAGGTGATGGGGTGGACATTTGTCCTGCGTGTTTCTGTGCTGGAAAGGAGTTTGCAAAGCATCGGCGTGACCATGCGTACCGTGTCATCGTAAGCGACGTTGTTGGGATACTACACGCCGATTCTGATGAGAGCCTTTTCTTCTCAGGAACTACATTCATACCCTATCTTCTCCGAGGACTGGGGTGCCGATGAGTACGACCTCGTTCTCTATCACCAAAATTCGTGTCAACGTTGCCTGATGGTGATACTAGGGAACTTCTATTGATCGAGGGTATATCGAAGGCAGGCATTGGAAATTGGCAAATGATTGCGGAGCACGTTGGCACGCGGACAAAGGAAGAAGTAGAAGAGCACTACAACGCTGTCTACGTCGATTCTCCCAACTGGCCTCTGCCGGTAAGTCACTTTGGCTCAATTGAATTAGCTACCCTGACTCTTGTAGCGGATGAACGTTGACTTTGATATCGATCCCGAAGAGTTCCATCAGCGAAAGCGACGACGGATGTCAGCGATGAATAATGCTGCGGCACCCCCTCCAAAGGTTGCCCCAACATCAGCACCTGGCGTACACGAGGTCGCCACCTTCCTTCCAGGCCGCTTGGAATTCGAACACGAGCTCGATAACGATGCGGAGGATTTGGTCAAAGACCTCGAGTTTGGTGTCTGCTTTGCTTATGGGGGAGACCAGATCATTGAAGACGAGAACGATGTCGATGTCAAAGCCCGAGTGCAAATGCTAGAAGAACGGAGGTTGAGTGACGACAACAGGTCCGTGAGCCAACCGCCTTCGATTGCCTTGAACGGTTACATGAACGGCTATGGCCTCGTCAATGGCGATACGTCGAGACCACAATCGGTGGTCAAATCGGAAGAACCCAGCAGCACCGATCAACAAGCCACCGGAGATGAAGATCAGAATTCCGAGGAACCTATGCAACCACCTCCATATGAAACGGAAGACTCACTCGCATTCAAGCTGACGATGATTGAAATGTACACTCAACGTGTTGTGAAACGTCACGAGGCCAAGGCAGTGATGTTTGAAAGAGGCCTGTTGGAATACAAAAAGGTGAGCTGTGTCCAGCCACGTCATCGGAATCAGCTGTTCTCATGTCTGTCACCAAAGATGCAAGCTGCGGAGAAGAAACGGGTAAAGGAGGAAAAGGATATTTTACAGCGCCTCCGACCCTTTGCTAGACTGCAGACTGCGGAAGATTATGAAGTGTTTGCCACAGACATATTGTGTACGATTTCGATTTATTCTGATATGCACACGTATTGACTCCCAACTAGACGAGGCGATGCTGCGTAAGCGCATACAAGAACTACAGCATTATCGGCGCATGGGCCTTACAACTGCTGCTGATATCGATAAATTTGAGCTGGACAGCATCCGTCGAGTACGTACTCGAATATGCAACGTGTGGTTGTTTTGCGTCATCACCCCGTTCCCAGGTACAATTAAAGACAAATCTATCGCGGGATTATTATGCCTCCGAACGATTGAACCAACTTCGTGGCGGTACTGGTCGTAAGCGTCGTTTTGTTGTTTAATGTCCGTACATTGATGTAGGCGGATATCAGGAGAATCCGAAGGGCGAAAAAGTCACGAACGGGAATCAACCCCCAAGCTTGGTTCCGTTGCTACAGGATCGGGTGCAGCGCGCCGACCACGTACGTCTGATTGCTCCAAAAGAACGCGGTCTGCGATACTGACCTGTGCTCCACAGCAGCTCCTCTGAATTTGGCCAACAGCCCCTCACTGCACCTACTCACACCCGCGGAACAATTACTCTGTTCACAGCTGCGCATTCTTCCAAAGCCATATCTCGTGATCAAAGAGACACTCGTACGCGAGTATGCTCGTCGTGGTGGCAAGCTCCGCCGGCGAGAAGCCCGCGATCTCGTGAAGATAGACGTCAACAAGACGGCCCGCGTCTGGGACTTTTTGGTTCAGGCCGGGTATCTTAAAATTACGCCAGATCCACCGCCAGCTGCGCCTCAAGACCCTGCGTGAGTTGTTCTGTCCTCGTTTACCCACGACCAACTCAAGTGAAATGACAGGCAAGCCCTCAATTCGTCGCCGTCCAAAACCCAGGCCAATCCATCCGTACCCCCACCAACCACCAAGACATCCGTTCAAAATGGGTCAGCTTCTCACTCAAAACCGCCATATTCGTCCCCTACATTATTCCCTACGCCATGGTTACCGAGCCAATGATGCGGCTACTTGCCCTCGAGCCTTGGAATCAACCCCACGGTGTTACTATTACTATGTAGTCATCTACCCCACACGCATCTGTACCATAGGCATCTGCATACGCTGTTTCTCTTTTCTTTCACACTGCTTCATGGATTACATTAAGATTGTCCAGTAGATCTTCCTGCGATGAGGTTCTCGATGATGGTTCGATCGATGGGAATGTCGGCACGTCGAAGGTATTCATCATTCCTAGTTGGGGGAAGAACACGTTAGCAAATTCCAAAGCACGATTTTCAGGTTGATCGACGCTGACCAGAACTAGGACGATTCCGGGCGACTGTCAGACGTGACTGCATCAGGTACCATGGGCTCACCTTTGAATAATGGCGACTGCCAGAATCGCACCTGTTCGTCAGTCAGCCAAGAGCGAGGCGGACAGAGCAGTACGAAGTTCACAAGATAGTGACGATGGTCTGGCCTTTTTGCCATCCCATCTGTTTTGCCAGCTTGACGCATGCAACCAAGTTACATGCGCTGCTGGATCCAAGAAAAAAACCATCGTGTTGGACGAGGTAACGCGACATGGCGACTGCCTCAGCATCCGTGATCCTAGGACGCATACACGCGTTGAATTGCTAGAAGGGCCAAGCAGATTTTGAAAACCTGCCTATATGCGTCGTCAATGATGGGCAGCGCCAAATCGATATTGTTCGTCATTCGGTTTATCCCACTGTACGGCCGATCTGAGAGGGCCGATCGTGGAGGAAGAGAGAAAGGACGTACATGCCTTCGACGACCGTGTCGACCTGATGCCGTCGTTTTGTGCCTTCTGCTTCTTTGCGGTCGTACATCACACCAAATTTGACCTGGGATCAAAAAGTGAATTTGCCCCTGTTTGTGAGAAGAAATGTGTACCTTGTTGTAGAGACCGCTTCCTTCGGGGTCGGCCAAGACGACCTTGATGTTGTCATCCATCGACTTGATGTAACGACCCGTGCCAGCAATCGTGCCACCCGTCCCTGGGTTTCGTCTCTTACTACCACATATGACTTTCAATTCGCAATGGACGCACCTGCGCCAGCGACAAACGCATTTATCTTGCCATTCGTCTGTCGCCATATCTCTGGGCCAGTTCCTTCATAGTGCGCATCAAAGTTGCTCCTGTTCTACATCCACCGTAAACAAAGTGGGACATCCTACTACAGGACAAGCACAGCACACACACCTCGAACTGGTCGGCAAAGAACCCGCGGGGTTTCGTGAGCAGCTCCATGTCCCGGGGGTCGTCTTCGGTGCCCTCGGGATGTACATGCGAAGACGTTGTGGAGACGACGATCGAAGGTGAGCCCGTGATCATCTCGTGGCTGATACCAACGCCCTCTATCCCATTCAGCGCGCTCGGTTGGCCAAATCGGACAGCAGCTTGCCGGGCCATGTTCTAACACGCCATTGTGAGGACATGGTGCGAAAAAACGGCGCATACATACAACGTACTGCCCGGGGATGGCTCAGCGCGCGCGTCAGAGGGTCAGTGGAACGCGTGGTACGTACTTGTTTCTTGTCGACGATACTGGCCGGCCGCACGCGCTGGACTTCTGCCCCGAGCGACTGTAACGCCTTGACCTTTTCTTCGGCGACGTCATCCGGCATGATGATGGCTTTTCAGGCCAAGGTGAGTGGCTAGGACTACCGACCTCCGTGTATGCGCAAGCAACTTACTCGTGTCATATCCCCTAAGGAGAAAATGGTTTCACAACTGCAAGAACGGACAAAAAACTCGTCACCTGGCCTTTGATATCGTTGCTATTGAAATCCCGGTGGATCCTACGGTTCCCTCAAAGATTCGTGAACCGGTATGCGGATGCAATAGCCCTTGTCGTTCGGCGTCTTCGATCACTGTCACCAATCCGTGTTCTCATCAGATTTCTTGACGCATACAGGGAGGATTTCTCACTTCGTAACGCAACCCGATCCTTGACACTCCCTCCCGGGTTCAGAAACTGGTAACGGTCCAAGCTTGGTTGTCAAATTTTGGACAAAACATGCTAGAGACGCACTTCGGCCTTTCCAAGGATCTCCACTCCAAGCGCATCGCTCAACGAGTTGATTCTCACCAACGGCGTGTTTCCTGACCCGATGAATGCTTGAACACCATCAAAGAAAAATGGGCACACCTATTAGTCCGGCCACTCCGTGTACAATCTCATCGCTCCTCAGCTCGATGGGTCGCAACGACGTCTGCTTTTCCAGTCTGCTTTGCCATCTGCGTTCCAAGAAGAAACGTGCCAAAGATGTCGCTGATACAGAGAGGGTGAACCCAATCAAAATTCCATAGGAAACTTGGCGAACAGCAGCATTTGGCAAGTGCAAGAAAGAAAAAACATCAGAGAACTTCATGAAGAAGACTTCAAGAGTTCAGGATAACAAGCATATGCACGTGTCGAATGACATCGAAGAGTTTACATGCAGACAAAGAATCTTCAATTCACACGAATAAACATTTCACAGAAAACATAAATTGTTCAAAGACATTCACCATACAAAGATACAAAAGAAAGAATAAATCCATCAGACAGACACTCAACTCGCTGGCTCTGGTTCACTGAGCTGCGAACAGCCCAGCGAAGCACAGAACCAAACGTCCTCGAGATCCCACTAAAAGCGAGACCATGTTCTCTGTCGAACGAGCGAGTGCGGATGTCATCGAATGGATTTGAAGGATGTGGCATGTGTAAACATGCGAGACTCGAGTTAGTTTCTATAAAATAGATCCTAGCTGAGTATGTTCTAAGGATTCATCTTCACCAGCTCGGGACTTTATAGATTTTCGAGTTGGTCCGTGCGCGGACGCACGTGACCCAGCTGACACACCCGTTGCCATTGTGAACGGCAAGTCCCACTGAAGCGACAACTTGTTTCATGTTGGGGGCCCTCTAACATCGTGCACTGAAAGCTCTTGTGAGGGCCTGACGCCGCTGGATGCACTCACACCCGCAATGGGGATATGAGGAAGAGCTCTGAATCACGCCACTGATCAGGATATGATGACATGCTTCCGCTCCGCCATCCGACTTGACGGTCTCCGCTGCCTGTCGACGACATTATCGAGCATGGCCTCCTCAACCGCGAAGCAAAAGTTCTTTTTGTCACACGACAAGTATGCCGTCGTTGGTGCCTCCACCGACCCATCCAAGTGGGGGACAAAGGTACGTGTGTAGCATTCATACATGTGTGTTCCTTGACGACCGAGCCCCTCTTTGAGATCCTTCAGTGGTATATTGCGAGAGATAAAGACGTGACACCCGTGCACACAGTCAGTCAAGATGATCAATCATTTGCATTTTTTTACTCGCGCATATATCCACTAGACAAACACCGAACTAGAAGGGCGCAAGACGGTCAAGTCGATCGATGAATTATCTTTTCCCAGAGAGACCGCACTCAGTATCATCACGCCGTCCAAGGTGCGTGATGTTCTGATGCCGATGTTATCACTGGTGCCCCTTACTACGCGTGATGTAAAGATAACGATCAAGCTGTTGGAACAGGCAAAAGCCCAAGGGATCCCCGCTATCTGGATTCAGCCTGGAGCGAGCGACCGCGATTGCGTCGAGTATATCACAAATAATGGCATGGCCGACCATGTCATTTGGGCAGGAGAATGTTTGTGGCGAGACGGGGATGGTGTACTCCGCGTCATGTCCCATGCGGCGTCATTGTAGTCCTAAAGGTGCCCCTTGTACTTAGCGGGTATGTTTCATTTCTCTTCCCATGTCAATCATCGTCGTTAAGCGGCTGCAGGTCCTTGTTGACTCGCTCCATGATATCGGATAATCATCATCTTCAGAAGTTGCGTACAAGCCCATTCCGAGCTTTCATCAATGACATACGTATCATTCTGTCTCTGTGGGGGAAGTTCCGCTGAAACCAGTTGACGTGCAATCTTCGATGCCAAGTCAATATTATTATAAGCATCTATTCCTAATTCAAGCCGCTGTGACAAGATTCTCAGCTGTGTACCATGTGGTTCGTCCCTACAGATTTCCTTTCACAGAATTTGCCGCTTCTATCTTACCCTCCGCCCAATGTTTGATAAGTACACCGGCGATCGCGGTTGTTGGGGGGACTCTGAGGGGTTCTGCCTTGACGACGTTGTCTATTCCCGATTGAGCGTTGGACTTGTCTCCTGTTGTAGATAACACGATCTTATCGCTGGTCGTCCTGGATGTTGATGCTGAATTAAGGGCAGTCAAAACTTCTTCACGTGTGTACCACCGAGCATCTGATGAAGGAAATCAGTGATAAGCCTCTCTCGCTATCTCATCAAGCTACCGTCTAGCTCATTGTCTAGATCCATGCGTATTGGTTTGGAAGGGTCTGCTGTGGCGTAAAAGCCCAACATAAGATTGGCTGGGTACGGCTTTTGGAGAGACCGTCAGTACAGTGATACGGATTACTTCAGAGCTTACCCATGGTTGCCCAGAGTGATATCGGATATTCCAGACTTTCACACCAGCTTCTTCCCACATCTCACGTTGTACCGCGTCCTCGTACGATTCTCCAGGCTCTACAAAGCCTGCCAGAGCAGAGTAAAACTTTTTGGGGAACCGCTTCTGCAAAGGGTTGTTGGCGTGTGCGCTCGAGGATAGGAACATCACGCATACATTCCTACCAAGGATGACCTTGTCTCCCGCTTCATTCGTCACAAGCATGATCACGACGGGATCGGTTCTCGGATGGGAAAAGTTGTCCTTTCCACGCCTTACTAGCTCAATCAGAGTTTGTTCTTATGTAGCGTGTTGGGACCAACCCTGTCGGACAAATCTTCTTTCCCGCATGATCGGTCCATGGTAGCAGGTTAGTACACGAGAGCTTCCAACCTGCCCATTGAGAGTAGGTCGGAAAACCACACGCAGGACAGAACTACGTCAAAAGAGTAAGCTGAGATGATCAATGAGAGGAGATAAACACACAACAGGCCTTGTTCCTATCATTCCAGTCAACCATGCTCCGAGCGCTGGCAAACACGGCAGCAGCGAACGTGTCCAAGGCACCCATCGCTGCCCTGGGTTCGGTGAACGCCAGTTTCACGCCCGATTTTGCGAGTTCTGCGCATCGAACGATTTCATCCACCGTGCTCTCTTCGAGATCGACAACATCAAGAGAGAAGTAGGGGGTGCCATCGATGTTGGATACTGCAGTCTCCGGTTCCTTGAAGTCCGACGAAGGCAGCGCAGAAGCTGTGGATGGATCGCGCTCTTCAAGACCGAGGAAGACGACACGTGGACCATGAAACCGAGCTGACTCGAAGAGAGGCGTTTCTTCTGGGCTGGACTCTCCCGGATCCTGGCCTTGTCCAAAGTATGGCTTAGGGCCGAGCAAGGGTTCGATATCGCGCGTCGTCAACAACGCTAGCGTGCGTTTCTCCGAGTTGGAATTCGTAGCGAGCAATGGCATACCGCTCTTGAAGAGGATCCATCGCGTTGCTGGGGACACGATGACGGCGTTCAAAAACGACTTCGAGGGTCGCAGCCAGGAGAGCCGGTTGAGCGGCGACCCACCCAGGAAATTCACAAAACTTTGCATTACATTGTCAATGGTGCTCTCAGAGGTTCATTCACAACTTACTTTTCACCCATAAAGTTGTTCCGGACAAGCCAGGCGTGTTTCTTGCTAATCCAAGATGCTGTACACTTGCTTAGCAACAACATGCAGCCATGATTTATTGCAGATGCATTCTCTTGATGACTGCACTCACGGTCTAGCCAGTTATATTCGCGTGGCCACGGGGTCTCGCAAAAGATAGAACGATGGCGATGCAATGGCAATGTGCACCCTGCAGTCTACTGCGCCCGGTGTCGAGTTGCTATAAGAGAGGAACAAAGGCACTCGCGGCAGGTCTTTCCTTTCCCCCGCAATTCGTTACAAGTCGGTTTATGAATGAAAAAAAAAGGTACCCATCACTCATTGGACAGGATGTTTCCGAGCTGACCCGACTTTCTCACCGGATCTTCAGAATCTGAGGGTCGTATCCATCTCGCTTTTCGCGTTGGAATGGATGCTACCGTAGTGTGTGGAGTTTTGTCAGAGTCATCTCGTATGGAGAATGCACCTTTACGTGGTGAAGTACCGCTCATGTCCTTGGTTGTGTTCTTGACTGTAACATGGCAGATGCAGCAGCCAGTTCCCCTAATTATGAACATTGTTCTTCCCATAACAAGAGAACAATGCCTGAGACAGACTTTGGTGCTTCTTCTCTAGATATTTCGCGGCCAGCGGATCTTCGACATACTTGTTTATGACCGCATTCAAGTACCATATGGTGCCTCGTGTCCTCGGCTTGGCGGTGTAAGGTCTCGAATGCTGCGTTCAACGGAAGGTAAGCACGAGGCTCCCCGCAAGTTCATCCGAGCGTCCATTATCACACCCGCCGTTTCATCATCGTTCGGCCGTGCAATACTGACACAGCGCGGGGATATCGATGAGTCCGGGAAACCGCTCATGAAAAGCTCCACTCCCTCGCGGATATGAGATTCAGAGTCACGGGCGCATCTCAAAAACGGTGCACAATAGGGAACTGTCCTGGGCTTTATTTCGCTTGCAGGCTGGAATTTAGACGCGTCACCGAAGGAATGTATGAACGTTACGTCCCCGACCGCCCTTGAAGCTACCTATTATGGCAATTCGTTTGTTTACTCTCCTTTTCTGGATCCCATCGCGAAGGACGCAGGGGGGCCGTCGCAGGATGAACCCCCCCCAAGTTCCAGCGCAGAAGTCAGATACTTATTCTGACCGGATTTTGCCTTCCGTATCATTCAACCTTCCTTAACAGGCACTGCGAACAATGGTGGCTTGCTCTCGAAGCCCGATGAAATTGCCCTGTCCCCCCGCGGGACGGGTCTCAAATGTAAGAAAACAAGATTAACCCGTTGTTCAAACCTTGTATAAAGAGACATCCCCCGGTCCCTGCCCTAACCCACTGCATGAACCTTGAGCTGCCGTACGCCCTATTTTGTTACCATCGGTTCTTGTTCCCTTTGGAATATTTCTGATCATGAGTATGTTTCCTTGCCTCTAGTGTGCGATGACGTCCGACATGCCCCGCCCCAAACCAGACGCGAATAGAGGACATCGTTTCCACGACTCCGTGATCACCCCTACTCAAGCTATCGCAGAGGCATGGCAACGTGAATCGCTCCAAAACCAGGAACTGTGGCGGCAAGCAGAGGCAAAACGGAGAGAACAATACATGGCCTCGAGACCGCCCCGACCACGGCATGGCTCTGGCAGCAAAATGTAGCTTTATTTCATTGCATGTAGCAAGTCAGAGGTGCGTCGTGGTCGTTCAACGTCTCGTCTGGCATTGACTGTATGCGCTCCAGTTTCGAATTCATTCATGTAAATATCGACATTTTTCTTCAGCGATACCACCAACTACAATTATTGTACAACATGGTTGCTTGACGGAGGACGAGGAGACATTCGAATTGGACATATGCAGGGACTGCCTGACTTGATTGACAAAGGCGACAAAATGATACAGTATTTATTCTATTAGGTGTTGATACATTGCAGAGAGCAGAGATAGATGGTGTCAGTGTTCCGGTGCTGCAGATGCTTGAGTGACAGATGAACTGAGCGTGTCGTTAATTTCATCCAGGTCAGGACGCTCCTCGTCCTCATCTTCCTCATCGTCTTCTTCCTCTAAAGCGGCTTCGGCCTCGGCTTGTGCTTGTGCGGCTGACGCGGCATTCGCAATCGCTTGCTCGAGCAATCTCGTTTGCTCCTCCGACAAACCGTAGAGGGATAACTGAGGTGCAGGAATCGCGCCATCTGGTTGCACTTTGTTGTCCACGGTCCCGACTGACATAGATGGTTTGTCGGCAGGGTAGGAAAACGACCCTTCAGGGTGCGCCGAGTCACTGGGTGGGTCTAGACCCTGAATCTGGACTTGAGAAGCTAAATTCTGCATCTGAGCGCGAGCAATGACGCTCGCTAGTGTCGCTTGTCCCCCAGTCGGGTCAAGATGCAATGGAGGTGCTGCGTGGTCGGTTCCAAGCGCAGAGGACACGTGTCCTTGCAACGTTGTGTGGAGGCTGAGCACAGCAGCCTGCATTTGTCGGATGACATCAGCGTGCACCTCGCCTTCTTCCATATGTCCATCGCCTCCTTGTCCATAGTAGGTCGTAGAGGTCGCATTGCCCGCAGCAAGATCCGCCCACATCCGCGTGCGCCGACCCTCCCGAACTGCGTCGTCATCACCTTCCTTGTCTAGCACCACCTCCTTGATCGCGGCATTGACGCACACTTCTCCCTTTCCGCCGCGTGCCGCGCTGCTATTTTTATGTCGTTTGATTGCATCACGGCGGGAGAACATCTTGTCGCAACCGGCGCATTGCCAGGCTTTCTTTTCGTGGAGTTTTGTGTGACGTTTCAAGTCGTGGTTGCGTGCAAACGACGCGGGGCAAATGGCGCACCGGAATGGGCGGTGTACAGCGTGAAGACGCTGATGCGCCCGTAGGCTGTAAAGCCTTGCGAATATCTTGCGGCAGCCGGGCGCGAGACATGGATAGACGGCGGTGCCAATATCATTAAACGGAACGGGTAGATTCGGATGGGTACCTTGCGGTATAAGAGGGTGTGAAGTATGGAGCGCAGGAACAGGGACCTGTTGGACAACGTGGTCCGGGGATGCTGTGGGGCCAATCTGAATGCCGCTGAGAACACCAAGAACCTGGATCAAGCCTCCGATCTCTTGTAGCGCATTCATTTCCGAGCCACCTCCGGCAGATGATGTCATGGAGAAGAGGAATAGTTGATGGAGATAAAGCTGAATGGAGGATATGATGGACGGATCAAGGGAGCCATTAGCTAGGGAGCTGCCGCTCAGTGTGTTTGAGACAATTTTGACAGCGTCGGTTATTTGTCGTTGGAAATCATAATATACGACGTTTGGTCGTTTGGCGGATCGAGCGTCGTTTTGCCGTTGTTCCTCTTCGCTCTCGTCGCGTTTACGCTTGCCCTTGTCTAGTTGAAGGGCAGGGGCATTCGAATGACGCATCGTTGCAAAGAGCGTGTCAGAGCGTGCCAAAGACACAAGAACAGGCGTCAACGCTTTGGCCAGCTCTTTCGAAACGGACCCGACGCGGACAACCTGACTCAGGACGTTCAGCACATTGTCATTGTCGGTTCCCGGAACGATAGCCGACCCGAGCGTAGAATGAGCCAATGGGTCATTTGCCACAAGGGTGAGAATGCCCTTCATAGTTTGCAACGCGGCATCGCGTTTCTTCGACAGCGTCGTCTTGGGAGTAAGAGTAGGTTCATTTTGCAAAGCCACGGCAGGTTGGGCGCGAAGTTGAGCGCTTGGTGCGGCTTGGGCAGCCTGTGCTCTGCTGATATCTGCCCAGAGCTGTTCCTTCAAACGACGCGCTATCTCTTCTGCCTCTTCCTCGTCCTCTTCCTCGTCTTCGTCTCCGTCCTCGCACTCTCCATTCTCGACATTCGAACATTCCTCAGTCGTAACGTCCATATTTTCTGTGATATGTTCGGTCCCATTGGGCCGCTCTGCGATAACTTCAGTCATCAGCTTTTCAAACTATAAGGAAAATGAAAGCGTGAACGATGCTCGTTAGTTGTCCGATCACTGAGTAACAACTTACCGGCTAGCAAATATGCGCGCTATTGGATGAACCAATCACAAACCTCCAAAACTGGTAGGACAAACAGTCACGTGCGTTTAGATGTAATCAGCATTATGTAATCAAAACAAGCAGTTTCAATCCAATGTCCGCGAACCAGCCCAAAGGTATTCAAGCCCGCTCCGTTACGACAACGCGGAGGTTGCGGGGTCGCGTTTTAATCCAGGATTTTACAAGTTAGACTTTCAAGAATACCAGAACGATATGGCAAGCAATACCATCAAGGATTTGACTGCAGGAACTGCGGGTGGCATCGCTCAGGTGAGTGATGTATGTTCCGTGGGTGACTCAGATGCTAAATTCTCTTTGGCCGAGACAGGTGCTCGTCGGACAGCCCTTTGATATCGTGAAAGTGGTTAGTACCAACATTCGTTCAGTGCGCGTATGGACTTCACATCTTTGTTGCTCACAGCGTATGCAAACGGCGGCCAAAGGTACCTACTCTGGCATGCTGCACTGCGCGGGCGGGATCCTGAAGAATGAAGGCCCGTTGGCGTTTTACAAGGTCAGATTGGTTCTGAATGAGAAGGTGTGGCCTCTGAGAACCATCTAGGGCACGCTCACGCCTCTGCTAGGCATCGGAGTTTGTGTGTCCATACAATTTGGTGCACTAGAATACACGAAAAGGGTGTTCGCACAACACAATCTTGCTAACGGAAGGGGAGGTCAGGGAGGCAAAACCCTTGAAGGAGGTCAACTATTTGCAGCTGGCGTTGCCGCTGGTCTCGCAAACGGTTTCGTCTCCGGCCCAGTCGAACATATCAGGATCCGTGAGTATTCCGGATCATCAGGTAGATTCCGCTGTCTCACGTGATCTTGCAGGACTGCAGATTCAATCGAATGCAAATAGATTGTATAACGGTCCATTTGATGCCATCAAGAAGATATACTCACAGCGCGGGATTCCCGGCATCTTCAAGGGCCAGTGTGTAACCTTCCTTCGTGAAGCTACCGGTTATGGCATTTATTTCATGGTGTATGAGAAACTAATTCAGCGCGAAATGGCGAAAAAGGGCATCCGCAGAGAACAAATAAACCCTCTCAATGCCGTCCTTTATGGCGCAACTGCTGGATATGCGGTAGGCCCCTTCAGTGGATTGCATACTCGAACTCATTGGTTGTCTGTAGCTGTGGGCCGTAATATATCCCATAGACATGATAAAAACTCGGATGCAGACTGACGGCTTCACTCCTTCAACTGGTCAAAAGTATACCTCTGCTCGGGATTGCGTACGGAAAGTTTGGCGAACAGAAGGTATCGCTGCCTTCACGCGAGGACTGGGTCCAACCCTTATACGGTTAGTGAAGACGCCACACACTCAAATTGATTGGCTAACATAGGAAATGAAGTTCTCCGTTCGCAAACGGTGCAACATTCCTCGGTTTCGAGTTGGCAAGCAGGGTTCTTTACTCCTAATCAATGATCGGGACACATGTACCTGTTCTAGTGGTAGACATACCCTTCAATGCTGGGGGCTATACTGATGAAATTGCGGCGTCATCGGTTTACGCCGTGTCTATCTCCGTCGGTCTATCTAGAAATAATAGGCAAGTGGAGTTTCTTTTGTTGTACACCGTATCTCCGATAGATCCAGGTTCTTTGGCGTCAGCGCAGGCGATCTGGTTCATGAATCTGGTGATCGACTGTTCCGCCGGCTATGCAAGCCAAAACGACCCCACTATGCCTGACGCATCGGATGATGTCATGGGCACAACAAGACACAATAACCTAGTAATTGCATTTCTCCGTGATGCTGGCCATATCGCGTCTAAAGCTGCATATCGTTATGCGCACCTCAACTGTCAACAAGGTATGGTAAAGTATATCAGTTTTGTCCTACGGCCATCCCGCTGCCCTGTAGAATGTTTCTATTATATGGACATATATTTACGAATCGCCTGGTTTTCCACTCACAGTCACAAAGCTGTAAAGAGTAGTCGGCATGTTTGAACATGGAGGTGTGTCGCAACAAAACCCGCGCTCTATTAGTTCGAAACTCTCACTATAAAACTCGCGTTTGCCGGTAGACATGGTCCCTTGAACAACATCTGATTCACTGACCTACCTCCACGACGGGATCTGACATGTATGATGTGGGTGCGTATTTTTGTATATTTTAGCACGAGGGTAGCATCCTCAACTTTGGCAAAATAACCCTCTGCCCCAAGTTGTACTCTATCGGAAACACTACTCATGGCACCAAGAATGTCCAAAAAGGCGGCCGAGATAAATGCGCAGTTCGAGAAAGGAATGCGTGAGATATTTGGAACAGCTGACCGCATACCGCCAGAAGAACTGGATCCTAGAGAGGTTTGGTGGCGTGATCGCTACGAAAAACTGAACAACCGTGGATATCTGTTACGCCCCCGCTATTCCCCCCAATGGGTTCCCTCCTGGAAGACATCGAACAAGGCCTGGACAGACTGCGAGGACGGCGAGAGATTAAAGGTTGGTAAACTCTCCGAGTTACATTCGTGGTGTGATCACATTTTATATTACCAGTTTGCCCCAATTATGGATGCGACCCGAACCTCGGATGGAAATGTGGTTACCTTGAAGCGTATAAAACGAGCGGACCATCCATACGAAGCTGATATTGGCTTATATCTTTCGTCGAAAGCTCTTGCTTCAGAGCCTGGGAATCATTGCGTTCCCATCTACGAGGTCTTCGCACTGGAAGCCGAGGACAATGTGATCATCATGGTCATGCCTCTTCTTCGGCCTTTCGATGACCCTCCTTTCGATACCGTCGGGGAGGTGGTAGAGTGTATCCGCCAGTTGTTCGAGGTATTGCACATTCGCGACTATGGATGGCTACGCGCTGAAGCTCTTGCAGGGACTCCAGTTCATGCACAAGTACCGCGTTGCTCATAGGTGAGTGGGTCGTTATCGCGTTATTGTCATGCTGATGCCTCGCCAGGGATTGCATGACCAGGAACATCATGCTTGATCCTACGCTTCTCTACCCTTCGTCGTTCCACCCTGTAGCCACTGACCTGAACAAGGACTACATTGGTGAAGCCAAGCACTTTACGCGTACTCAACGGCCCTCCAAATACTATTTCATCGATTATGGAATTTCTCGACGATATGACCCTTCAGATCCCAATCCCAGGGAAGTACCCATTTGGGGCGGTGACAAACAGGTTCCCGAGTTTCAGAACTCTAATGAACCTTGCGATCCGTTCGCCACTGACGTCTTCT
>JBBPTN010000304.1:0-23397 GCA_038094075.1 Xerocomus spinulosus | reverse complement strand
CGCCCTCGGCTGTGCCACGAGTAGTCTGTACAGAAAACTAACGCCAGATATGTATGTGATGCCTGCCGCGACCATTCCCTATCTCACCCTCCCCCAGGTATAAGGGTTCAACCCACGCCACCCACGGTTATCTTGTTTTGCTTCTCGGTGTAACGTTATCCGCTGTTGATATCGCCGCCTTTTTCGCTCGTCTCTATTCATTTGCAACAGCTTCCTCAAAAGTTTCACTCAAGCAATTCTGGCATTCGGTGGTATTGGACCGCCAAGACACGTATCCCTCTTCCCTAGACTATTCCGGTCTTGTTTCGGATGTTCCAGAAGAGTACGACGACGTTAAACCAACGTCTTCTCATCATCACCATCATTCCTCCTTGTCCAGCGACATCGTCTTTGATGCTGATTTTCCCCGATCTTCAAGGCACTCCGACGAGACACTTCGTGATGTCATAGTCACACCCCTTCCTCGTCCTAAACAACCTCTACTTCGTCGCATCTCACAGACCGCTTATGCCACTCTGGAGAGGGCACTCGTGTTTGCTGGTTTTGGCATGGTCCTGTCAGGTGTCATCATCTACACGGGTGGCTGCCGTGACAGTTATATTAATGGCTGTCTAGCCCATCTCATCAGTAAGAATGAATGAGACATCGCCTTTGTGTCGTTTCTCTGACTCTTTTATTTCCAGAGGGCGGAATATTTTGGTGTTATGGACTGTTCACCTTTGCCCGCTTCTTGGGCTCGCACTCAGAGCTCGGTTGGGCCTGGAATATTTCTCCGATCGGAAACGCTATTTCGGGAGAATTTGTGGAATCCACGATCATCTTCCTCTATGGCATTTCCAATACATGGATGGAGAGATTCGGAGCTAAACCGGGTGACCCTTTCACGACAAAGCAGGTACAACATATCAGCATCGCAGTACGTGCAGCGATTACATTGTGCCACCAACACTAACCGTCTTCAAGGTCATGTTTTGGTTCGCTGGCCTCGTGGGCATCGGGATAGAGTCCAAGCGCGTACGACGTTGGCTAGCCGCTTCCGCAACGACACCCTTTGGATCGGGGAAAACTAGCAATGTCACCGAGCCACCCAGCTACCGAGCGAGCTTCAACCCTTTCCCGGCTCTCGTTATCGGTGTCACCGGTGCTGCCATGAGTGCTCATGCGCAAGCATATGTGTTCCAGGTATGGTAACTGGGTACACATGCATTCAATTATAGCTGATAATCGGACAGGTTCAAGTCCACCAACTTTGGGGTTGGCTCCTGCTCGGCTTTTCGGTCCTCAGGTGTCTCACATATTTCTTCCTTTGGCTTGCACCACCCAAATCCGTACTCCCATCTCGGCCGCCGACGGAAGCCCTCGGGAGTTTCTTCTTGGCGTGTGGTGGCCTGATGTTTATGTTTAGCACGGAAGAGCTTACGCTCGCAGCCATGAGGAAAGGGCGTGACGGTCAGTCGCAATTTTCTCCGCCAAAGCTAAATTCTGATTGGTCTCTAAACAGATATGATGATGTTCCTGAATGTTGCTGTCGCGATTACGTGCTTTGCATTTTGCTGGACACTTGGTGTTGTGACCTTCAATGGCTGGCTCAAGGCTCGTAAAATGATGGTGTAGCTTGTCGGTCTTGCACTTTCCAGTGTATAGTAACATCACACTGTTCAACATACGCCTCGTCAGTTTACCACTAGTATATTTATACTTTTAGCACTGCACATAATTGTTGGTATTCATAGATTATCAAAGAAGTTCATGATACCAGACTAGCTGCCAAGAGCGCATGGTCAAGAAAAGCCCCAGACCAAACCCAGAAACCGGACCATCCACAACCGACAAAGCCTCGCCAGCAACTCGCTCGGCTATCAAAATCTGTGGAGAGAAGAACCCGAGCAAGCTGTGCTGACCCGAGACACGCGCCAAGATAAAATGGTAAACCCTGACCATTCAACATGCCAGCATAGATGATAAGCGTCATGGTTGACACCGAAAGTGCGCTTAGGATCGGTCGAGTGTGTTCGCCGAACAACAACGCCGTAGAGCGAATGCCAACCTTGACATCGTCCGTTTTGTCCTGAAAAATGACGAGACATGAGACGGTTACCGAACGTCGGGAACACGACTTGCCTGGTGAGCATAGATACTATCGTATACCAACGTCCAACATATCCCCCCCGCGTAGAGGGGTAGACAGACATGCCAGTTAGCGGCACCTGCGACAGCGGACCAACCGAGCAGCGCGCCCCAGTTGAAGGCCAATCCTGGATGGGTTCAGCCTAGGACAGTCGCTCTCGTCACACATACCAAGGACAGCCTGTGGCCAGTACGTGATGCGCTTCATGAGGGGGTAGACGGTGACAAGGGAGAGGGACGACGCGCCAAGGAGAATACTGTCGAGCGGAACGCGTCGGAAGGCTGCTGAGGAGTGCACGGCGGCCGTCGTACCTGTACGTGTTGAGCTGGAGCAGGACGCCCAGTCCGACTGTCAGCTGTCCAGCGAGGAAGGCAAGTGCTTGACGGCGGGTAATGTCACCGCGCGCGAGCGGTCGGTTACGCGTCCTATCTGGAGCAAATCATTGAGAGAAAAAGAGGTGGATGGGCTTGCGCTGACCGACGGCCTTGTCGAGATCCATGTCCCACATATCGTTGATAGTACAACCTGCCCCACGCATCACGAGAGCGCCGAGACCAAATAGACCGAGGTACGTGAGCGAGGTGGTGAGCGGTGCTGCGTGGGCGTAAGACGCCATGGTGATCGACCACGCTGGTACGGGTTTGGTGTCATTGACAGAGGAACGAGCGGTGAGGAGATTTACCGCAGGGATAGAAGAGCAAGAGCGTCCCGATGGGTTTGTCAATCCTGGTTAGATAGATGTACGGTCGTACGCGTGCTGGAAAGCGGTCGATCCATGTCGTCGGAGGGGTCGCTGTGGAGGTACGACGAACGAGAGACCTTGGCGCACAAATAACGGTACTCGGTTTCGCTAGGAAGCAGGACTTTTGTACCAGGTTTCGTGTGGACCACGCTGGCAAACCCACTTGCAAGGGTCTCTGGGCAAGCCTACTTGCAAGCCACGGAGACATATCAGTGTCAACCAAGTAGTAGTAGTAGCGAGACCTCCCACGACCAATGAATTCAATGGGCAACAGGCACACTTCTTAAACATACAAAATGAGCGGAAGATGAGAGGAGTACATGCAGGACAATAGGGAATTGGAGTATGCCAAAGGATGTTCGAGAGTGATGGGGCCAATTTAAAAAAAAAAAGAAACGCCAATTGTTCACCAATCTTTCGCGAGCTTGAAACTCCACTCCCAGTCTATTCGAGCAGAACATCAGATCATGGGCATGCTCGTGAGGTTCAACATACCGGCGTAAATTTCGCCGTCGTCGTCGACGACACGACTCTTGACGCTGAATGATCCCACGCGAGCAAGAGCGCCTGATGGCGACTCTTCGGGCTCAAAGTTCTTGCTGTATGCCTCGCCATTGGGATGAGGGCCATAAGAGCCCAGCATTTGTTCCAACTTGTCCACTAGACATGGACCAATCAACCGACCACTTAAACACCACCTGCTAGCCTCTTACCAGTAACACCAGCTCTCTTGACGACTTGCAAATAACGAACACCCTGATTATCATCAGCATATCACCCCGAGACTGGAACAGATGGAGGGCATACAGAAATAATTGAATGATTCACTTTGAATGTGATGCGCACACTTGCAAGATATGAGATACATGATGGCGGCAAATAGAATAATACACACTTGTACTCGACACCCTCCTTGATGATGATTGGGTTCTTTTTTATATCTGCGAGCTTTGCCGTGTCTGCGAGGTTGAAAACGAGCTTCTTCCCAGGGGGAAGCGTAGGCGAAGCGAGCTCAAGAGTCAGGACAGTGACCTGATGAAAGCGAGCATTGAGTACGAGTGACACCCCGAGCATGACGTCTCTGCGTAGTCGTTACCTTTGGGAGGGTCGTGTCTGCAATGGGTGCCCCTGGGACGATGCCTAGGCTAGCTTTCCAACGTGCAAGGCTTTCATCATTGGCATCCAGCTGAGCATACTCATCAGCAGTCTTCGCGGCACTAGGCTTGTAACCTAAAAATCGGGATCAGATGGGACCTATTGTGTTATTGTCAGTGGCGCTAGACCAACCTGGTGTAACGGATGGCTTGAGGTCGTCCTGTTCTTCGCGCTAGATGTAGAATTAGCTGGTCAATGCGGGGCGAGTGAATATGAGGACTGACTGTACTCATGTTGGGGGAGGGCAAGCGTGGCAAGCAGCGTTGAATCTGCGTTGCTGGTCGTTATCATTGATTTCACACGGCTGTTATTCAATCAGACACGACATCAGTTACGTGTAAATTGCTATTGCAAAAAAAAAAGAAAAGAAAAGAAAAACAAACCAAGAAATCCTTCCGGTCCTACATCGTCAAGAAACGAGTGAAAGTGGTATAACCATGACGGTACATATGTCTGCACGGTAGCTGAAAAAGAGTGGCGCCTTAAAAGCACGAACACGGGAACCCAATTCTCGAGTACACGCAAGAGCACAAACAACTAAAGGGTATCAAGGGCTTGGTAGCAGCAGCAAGGAAATGTCATGCATCCCCTCTGCCGGATGTACGTTACCAAGCATTCAACCCAGGTTCAGTGGATGTACGCACCGCCTTTGAACCAACATTTGCCTTTGCTCAGATGGAAGCACTTAGAACCATTCGGGCAGGTGTGGCCCCAGCAACAGTGGTCGCCATACGGGCATTGGAGGCCTGATACTGCATGTAAGTACAACACCACGGTTTGTTCAATTTGGATCCAAACCATTTTTGAGAAAATTACACGGTGCTTTCTTAGCATTGGAAGCCAACGTTGCCAATTGGTCCGGGGTCAGCACGTAGTCATGTGAGTATTTACAGGTCCCCTATATACAAGCATCAGCATCAGATAAAACCAGCATCATTGCAAACTCACGCCTTTAGTGCAGGACATCAGGTAAAATTCATTACAGGGAGGCGGAGAGTCTGTTCAAGTGTCTGTTAGCTTAGTAGACAAGAAAAAAAAACTGTCAACTGACGTTTGTGAAGCGGCTGCGGACATGTTATTAATTAGCATACTGATCCCTGATGATGGCAGCTAGTTACTCGCCAAGTTTGGATCGATCAGTTTGCCAGCAGTGGAGGGTGTTGGTACACTCGAAGGGGAACGTGGCGTCGGTAGACCACCGCTCATATGAGAGGGACTAAGACCGATGACGTCCAAAGGAGGGGGATGATGAGAAGCACTGGAAGGCGGCGTAGTTTGATGGGTCATGAATAGGTTGTCGATATATAGCGTAGGCAAGCGGAATCGTGGAGATTGGTTCGTACGAGCGCCCATGGTTTCAAGGAATGCCAACTTTCCCGCTAAACCATCGTTCTGGAGCGTAGCAATAGTTGACGCATAGGCACTATCGGAGCCACCTGCGTAACGTTAGCTACTCATCGTCACTGCAGTAGAAGAGCGTCTCACCCGCGAGGAAAATCCTCTGTGTCTGTGGAAAACGAATGTAGGTTTGCAGATATTCTTTGATCCTCGATCAAACGGGGAATGCGGGCACAGAAAACAAGCAACAGACCTGTTATCTTTGTAAATGTAGCATCCTTGCCATACCCGACATCCACCAACAAGAACCTTGGGGATGCCTGGCTAAAGCCCATCGTGAACGCTTCCAACTGTTCCGAGGTACATATTTGGTGACGCTCGAGAACGCTAGCGAGTCCGATCCTGTTATAATATATGGTAATCCAAAAGGACAACCGTCCCAGAACAAAGATATCTTCGCTGGTTAGATAGTCGGCGACCACCTTGGTCAGCTGCTGAGCAGCCTGACGACCTCCCTCATGCCCTTGCCTAAGAAGATCCTCGGTAAATACACAAGTATCGCCGTCGACAACACAGAGAATCAACAAGCTCTGGCTCTGTTCGGAAATGACAATGAGATCCAGTTTACCAACGTGACACAAAGAACAAACCATCAGGGATTCGACGGATGCCATCTGGCTGTTGAGAGAGGCAAGTCTTCCTTTAAGAGCCTTGGCCTCCCGCTCTGCTCCCTCGAGTGCCGTAGCGTGAGCTTGTTTCCATACGGCTAACTCAACCTCCAGCTCTGCTAGACGGTTCTCCAGATCAACGTTTCGCTTAATTGTCGTCGAAGAGAGGGCTAGTGGGTTGGGTCAGAGTGCCCAAAGTGGGATTTGACGTGTAAGATGTACTCAATAGTCGCGTGATCGTCTCGTCCCTTGTTGGTGAAAACGAGACGTTCGAATCAAGGTCTGTAGCGCCATACGCGGGATCCATTGCACTTACCAAGCCTGTTGGCTGACCTCAGTGGCCTGGGGAGTTGCCATAATAAAGGCAGGCGGGATAGAAGGGAAATAGCGGGCAAAAGGAGGACGGTCCCTTTTAAAGAATGGAAGCTAGTAGGTCGATGACCAGCGTCTATATGAGTAGTTAATCAGGCTAGATCGCGGGGTTCTTGCACCAGCCGATAAGGGAAGCATCTTGGGTCCGAGCTAGACACGGATTCAGTAAACACGACCGAGTCACGCGAACCTGGAGATCTCAGTTCGCGCCAGACCGCGAATCATAACGGAGGGTCGAGTACGTCAGTGGAATTTTCCATCAGCGCTGACGTGTTCATAGAAGCTCGCCGTGTTTGAGCCCTGAGAAACAAAACAAAAGGATTTGGTGAAGCTCATATATGTACAAATAGATAGTTTGGCGTGCTGGAAAGTGTCCGATAACATTTCAATTTTCATCCGTTCAGGTCTCAATAACGCCGCATGTTCAATGAACGAGCACTCAACCGCCACGGTGCATCCCAGCTATAAAAGGTTTAAGAAGAACGCCGTTCAATGACATGGCTGAACACTGACCTGCCTGAAATTTGCAGTGGCCAAGCTTGAGGTAGATGCACGTTGTCCCATTGGGACAAACGTGTCCATAGACACAAATATCACCATATGTACAGATGCCACCTATGAAAATGGATGAGGAAGAGTATGGAGGGTACAGAAAGAATTACCCTCATTGGCAACCCTGCAAGGTGTCTTTTTAGCATTTACTCTCAATTCTTCATAATGTTCAGCGTCCAAAATATAATCATGAGAATATCTGCAGTCTGAACCAAGCCTGCAATTTGCAAGGTAATGAAGGGTACACGGTGGTGGGACATCTGGAACCGAGTCAGCGTTCAGAAGGGAGCGACGATGGATCAACAAACGTTTTGACAAGGGCTGACAACGAGTGCAAGGACGTTCTGTCAGCTCGGATGTGGGTGCTCAAGGTATTGACTCAACTATATTAGGATTAACGCGCCGTTGTTTCCCCGATGGTATCATGGGTCTAAACTGAATGAGTCGCGCCGGATTGGCATCACTTGCATCGATGGAGCTATTGCTATCGCTGGATTCATATGGAACGGTATCAATGTGGCCGGTTTGCAGTGCTGATTTATAACCTTGAACTGAGTTATTTTGTCTGGGAATTGAGTTGGATGCATCCTTGAGAGGGTGAGCAGGCGTAATCAAATTAGACATATGCGGACTCGGAGGGGGTAACCTTGGGGTGGCGGATAAGCCGGGGGGAGGGCCCGATGCAATAGACATGTAAGAAGGGGGAAGTTTGGCAGAGATGAATAAATTTGCGACTCGAATTTCGGGAAGTGAAAGTGCTTTGATGTCGAGAGCGACGTCGGAGTAACCAGGCAATAGGATGAGTTTGTCTCGGAAGCCTTCAGTCATGACGGACCGAAGGACATTGACGTATCCATTGTCATGGGACCCTAGAGAAGGACTGAGTGGAGAAAGAGAGGGCAAGAGAAGGGACATGCCTCCAAATATAATCTTATGGGTCTGGGGAAGGCGGATGTTATCCTGGAGATGAACTGGAGTGGGATACGTGATGAGATGTACAAAGAATGAGACGAGACACGAAACCTTTAATTTTTGCATCTGCAGCTTCCTTGCTTCCGCCGACGTCGACCATGAGGAAACGTTCAGCAGCCTGATTAAAGCCTATGATGAAGTCGTCAAACTTTGATTGCGCGGCAGAGAGGCCGACTCTGCCAAAGGTTTCAAAGAGGCCACGTCTGTTGTAAAATAAATAGGTCCAGAGGTGGAATTGCTCATGGCCAAGGTCAGATGCGAGTTCTTGGCGCACTCGCTCAGTCAAGAGCCTGGCAGCCTCGAGGCCACCTTGCTGTCCCTGAGCGATCAAGTCGGGGGAGAATATAGTCCCGTCTCCATCGAGGAGACAGATGACCCGCTTCTCAAGTCCCTGGAGAGAGACAGTGAGAAGAGGGTGGAGAAGTAAGGGAGGTAAGACCTTTAATTCTCGCAGTTCAGCACGAAGAGCGTTGATTTCCTCTTCTTTGCGAGCGACATTTTCCTGAGCACTCGTATAAGCAGCATAGAAAGCATCCGACTTGGTTGAGATGTCTTTGATACGTGCGGCATAGTCACGCTCTTTGGCGACTGAGGCGTCAATTTCGGCTGTTGGTGGTATGTCAATATGAACAGAGAGAAGAGAAGGAGACGTACATGTCAGTCGACGGAGAGCAACGTGACTGAGGCAAGCTGAGTACGTTCGAATGACTAGCAGAGACACTTACAGTGAGTGGTCCTCCATCATGAGGATCACGTGACACACGTCTTGCAGATATGGGAATAGATCACGTGCTCGTGTCTCGATCAGACACGGCTCTCTCTTGTTCCCCCATGTCCCTCTACACCTCTCTCCGTGTCTCTTCTAAAAAGAGACGCGTCTCATCAGACGACGAGTCAACGCCAAAGAGACGGAGAATCGCGTATGTCTTTTTCTTCTCCTCCTCCTCCTCCTCCTCACCCGTCTACAGGCCACCTACACCACCCCGTTCTGCCCACAAACACACACATTCCCTACCTTCTCACCTCTCCAGACTGAACAATATACATTCCGCCCTCCAGCATGCCCTCTCGCACGCCCTTGCATCGTCTGCTGTATCCCCTTCGGAGCACACCGGTATCGTTCGCAGCGTGCTCAACCACATCTCCATTGCTACCTACGCTGGCTTTACCACCAAATTCGATGAGGCTGATCTCAAGCGTCTCTGCTGGATCTGGGAATGGGATTCCATCTCTCTTCCTCCCACCCACGACGATCCGAACCCCTTCCTTGTCCCTACTGTTCCACCTCCCCCAAAGGACTGGACTCGCGGTGCAATGGGCTTCATCATCACTCCCACCTCTCACTACTCCAAATCCGCCGGTAAACGCGTCCCCGTGTACGGCATTGGTATCGAGGTCGAAATGGACATCGACAAGGGCATGACTGGTGGCATGGCTGCTGTCGCGCGGTGGACTGCCAATGCAGACAAACGATGCGTAGAGTTTCGTGCAAAG
Organism: Xerocomus spinulosus; assembly: GCA_038094075.1. Taxonomy (NCBI): domain Eukaryota; kingdom Fungi; phylum Basidiomycota; class Agaricomycetes; order Boletales; family Boletaceae; genus Xerocomus; species Xerocomus spinulosus. The sequence continues at coordinate 13,976 of JBBPTN010000304.1, read as the reverse complement.
CTCGATTCTTGGGTCAACGTACTCCTTTTCCTTCGTCCTCTCTTCCCAACTCACCATTCGTTCACTAGCTCCATCCCGGCATCGTCCCAGTCCCAAACCCGCCCCTAGCAGATTTGCCTCAGCTCACCGTTCACGCTGTCCAGCCCTCGTCCCTCACCCGTGTGCTTGCATCTGCATCTCCAAAGGGTGCTGCAATCCTTGCAAACATGCCCCCAGCCAGTCCTTCCTCGCCAACCAAATCCCCTTCGAAATCGTCTGGCACACCTCGCGCGTTTCCCGTTCCTTTTCCGATTGCGAAACCTCACTTCAGTGAATCTTCCCCATCCAAGGCATCCGTCCTACTCCCACAAACACCATCTTCCCGGTCGAAACGTATCAACCCTCTTGCGGGACTCCTCACTCCACAGACACCCGCCCGTAAACGGCTGGAATCCGATGATTCCGATGCACTCCCCACCACTCCTGTTCACCAACGCGGTTCCGATGCGCAGACAGCCCCTGCGACACCAAGCACTTCTCGCCGTCAAGCGCTGTATGATCGTGTCCGCCTGAAATCTCTGACGTCTTCCCCGGTCAAAGCCAAGAGTGCCCAAATCACCGGTGGTAAACTTACCAGTGAGCAAATCCAGAAACTGGGCCAGGAAGAGATTCGACGCCGTTGTTTACTCGGTCGGCTTGGTGGCGTTGCGGAAAGTATCTGGATGTAAGTGACGTATAATAACCGCATTTCCGTGAATGAGCCATGTCAGGTTGTTCTCATCCCCTATTGGATCGACCGCAACGCCAACCACTCGCAAGCGTAAGGCCCTCCCCGCCAGCGAGGTGACAGCCGCTGTTGTGAAATCATCCCCTGTTCCAATGTCGACATCGGAGGCGACTGAATCCCTTAAACTTCTTACAACGCTTTGCCCGTTCTTCCTTCGGCAGCTTGACATCAATGGTGAAGAATGGCTGGAAATGCCACCTGCTACATCGACTCTTGACACCGCTGAAGGTTCCACGAATAATGATTGCTCGAGTCCGACGAAGCCGTCGACAAAGAAAATGGCCCCTCCCCCTAGCCCTGGATCGAAACTCTTTGGAGGCGTGCCACCTCCGAGCCCAGGATCGAAAGCACGTTTGGACAGTGTGAAACAGTTACTTACCCGAAGCCCCCGCAGGGTTAAACGGGAAGCGGGCGGGATCAGGGAGGTTAGGGAGATAATCAGAAGAGAGTTGGAACTCGATGCTTGATCGACAGTGCTTTCATTTATTTGTCTTTGGCTAATTGCGATACCTACCTCATCGTTTTGTTGTGCGACACCCTGTATCCAATCCAATTGTTTTACAATGACACTTCCTACGGTCCTAATCTACTCCAGATAAGAACTCTGTCCAAATGTCGTTCCGGCGGAACAATGCATTGATGTGTCCACCATGAAGGGTCGTGACTTTGGTGTTCTTGTAAGTGGTAGCCAGATACTTTGTCCATGCCTCGGGGGTCTGTTTATCCCCAGCACTTGTCACCAGCATGACAAATGGGCGACAATGTTCCTCATCCAACGCATCCGGCCTGAACCCCCAGTCCGAGTGAAGGACGCGGGGCATGAGCTTGAAACCCTCCCATGACTTTGCTACGCTGCGCACGGCATTCACAGCAAACCGCTTCTCCGTTTCACCTGCTGCAATACCCTCCTCCGCCCTCCATTGAGCAAACTCTTTCTTCTCTGCCTCGTCCATCTTGTCAAAAATAAATTCCCGCAGAAACCTCTCTGCATTATCAACCGTGGACACCTTTCTCGCCATCCCGAATGCTACGAGGTGGACAAACACGCGATTGAAGGGAAACCATTGGCTGATGGGTCCGATTGATAGATAATCGCTCCAGGTCATATGCCTCGCGTAGTCCTCGTGATAGCGGAGGGGTGTGATCGCTCCCATGAGCAACACACCAACGATGCGTCGCCCGTACGGAAACTTATCGTATGGAGCCCCGTATAGTATTTGGGCTGGCGCCGTGCCAAAAGAGCCACCAGAGATGTAGAGCTTGATATCTCTACCGTTCTTCAGGTAAAAGTGATCCAGGAGGGCAGTCATGTCGTCAGTGAGACAGTCGACGTACGACATGGACGGAGGAGGGGGCGAGGTATTTCCCCAACCAGGAAGTGTAGGGCAAATGTAGTGGATGTTCCTTGATGCGATGGGACGGATGGCCCTAGACGTCTCTCCGACGGTGAATGCGCCATGGAGGTAAAGAACGACGGTCGAGCTAGATGCATTGCCGGACGTAGCATACGCAAGGATACGACCACCTGGTAGCGCGAGTGTGCTCTCGTGTATGATAGAGTCGTCCATGATGAAGATGTCAGTGAAATAGTGCTCACCACCTTTTAAATGCGTACGATGCGCAGTTGATTTCCTCGTCGCCTTGTCCGCAGCGAGGTCACATTGCCAACCCGCAGTGGAGTAACCCATCAATAATTGTCAAAGGCATCAGATTATCATGACTCGCAAGTTTAGCACTTGCCCGCTTAGCTCAGTGGTAGAGCGCGTCACTTGTAATGATGAGGTCGGTTGTTCAATCCAGCCAGTGGGCATGCTTTTTGGATCGACCAAAGATTGGCGTCACTGGAATCCACAACCTTGCAATAGATAATCATACCCAGCAACTGTCACAGATTGAGTTCCGCCCGATTTGACATCTCGTACTGCGCACAATCCACGACTTTGCCTTCCTTCCGGCTTTGCTCCGCAGCAAATACCGTAAGATGACTTTTCAGTATCTCGCCAACGTCAACGCCAAGAATTGTTTGGTCGCCCAGTCGCACCGCATTGACAAAGGTCCGAATGAGGCCCAGGTCTCCCCCTCCATGTCCGCCTCCTTCGCTGGGGGGATGATGTATTGTCCGCTTACCAGTTCGGAAATCCGTCACCGTGAATGTACTCATATCGCCAACGATTTCGCCATGTGTAAAATGAAGACGCGTTTGACGTTCACAAACGAGGGAAGTATACGCAACCATGGTGAAGGAGGCTGTAGCTCCGGAAGAGAACTCAACATTGACGACCTGTAGATTAAATTAATAATACCTTGTTCGTCAGAAAAATGCGTTTTGCTACACACCTGGTGATCACAAACATCATTGTCACTTTCGTAAACACATTTCCCATAGGGTCCGTTGCGTAATGCCTCTGTAATGTTCTCAATGTCGGGTATGCCATCAACAATAGTGCTTGCGGGCCATCCAGTTTTTCCCCGAGACACAGGATCTAAATATACTGCAGGGCAGATGAATGATTGGTCGTGCTGCAGAGGACAACATACTTTTCTTTGCGCTGTACGGACATTCACTTTCGATTGGACACTCGAGGCACTGTGATGTGCTCCCAGCACTCGTTGGTTTCCTCTCTCTCTTGAAATGGTGCAGAGATCCGAATGAAGAAACTCTTTTAGGAGTAGCTGGGGACAACCAGTGACAAAGGATGTCGATATCACTAGATGACTTTATGAGAGAGAAATCAGAGCGGAAGATGAGGGATCAGTACTGGCAACTCTTGGTCATGAGGGAGAACGAGCTCTTTGCTTCCTTTGCCCAGTTGCCCCGGACATAGGAGTGAGCAAAGTGGAAGTAGCCGACCGGCTCGATGTGGACGGCATTCACAAGCTCTCCGAGCTGGCTAGAGCGAACTACTTCGGTGACTGCCATGCTGTATGGTGAATAACGCAACACTGCAAACGGCATAAGTACAAGACTTCAGAAGCGAGAGGCGCATACCGTGTCCGACCCCAAATATGATACCAGCCTCTTTTACTGCCTTTTCCATTGCGATAAGATCATGCAAGTTTGTTGCCATTGGCTTCTCACACAAGATGTGATATCCCTGTCGCGCAAAAGCCAAGACGACATCCTTGTGCATATCGTCTTGTACAGCGACAACGACAGCATCTGCCAAGCGCTTCCCAACCGTCTCGAGTGTCTCTGTAGATGCCCTGAGGAGATCCTGCCATGTGTTGAATACCAGGGTATCGTCGATAGCATGCGCGCTTGCAAAACGACTGCGGGTGTTCACGCGAGGTTCTGCGATCGCAATCACTTTGCACTGATGGGGCTGATCGAGTGCATAGACTGCATAGTTCTGTAGACAGTCTCGTTAGTCCCCAGGGATCAAGTTAGAAGATGTGTACCGTTCCGCGCTGACCACAGCCAATGATGGCTAGAGTGACTAGCTCAGAGCCCATGTCGGTATCCTTGAGCATGGTTTAGGAACACTTCAAATGCCTCGTCTCTTACCGCGTCTACTCAAAGCACTCGAAGAATCAACACTCACCGAGAAAAAACATACTGCTCGCGCGAAAAATGCGGGTCTTTGCAAAAGAAAATCATTGTATCGACCAATTCCTGACTTCCTGCCGTCTTTCAGTCCTGCTGGACGGACACATTCGATTCTGCTCGATGAGAACCCAATGACGGACAAACAGGCGTTTGCAAGACACAAGCGTCTCCCTCCCAGAGTCCGTCTGGGTCCTCGACCAGTCATACATGGTGAACATGATGTTCCGAGAGAGATGACAAGCCAAGAACGCGAGTGGTGGTCGAGCCCATATCGTGCGTTAAACGGCTCGTTTGCACCACCTCTAATCAGACTGACAGGCTGAACAGTCCGAATGTTGACTGCTCCACTACGACAATGTACACTTTCTAAAAGGTATCTACCCAACGGTGCGTGCGCGCTTCCATATCCAAATGATTCTTATCTCGCTCCACGGCCAGATTTTCTTGTTAGGCTTGCGGTGCTACGCTTGGCCCCCACAGCGCAGAATGCGCGTTCGGTCGAAGTTCTCATGCCAGATGGACTCGAACATCCAAAGTACAAGCATAGAAAAGCCCGCGTCGCTGTATATGTGCCTTGCTGGAAACGCGCTGTAGAGACAATGAAGTCGCCGAGTAGGTATTCCGCCTTTGATTCTCGTCTTGTCAACTCATTCATTCGTGCACGTCATCGTCAGTCTCACTCCCCAGATACGGTTCAAACATCCTCTTCTCTAAACGCCTTTGTTCACATATCAACTACCTCCTGCGCCTTCGTGTCCTGCAGGAACTACGAGTACTAACTGATACCCTCAAACAGAATCGTGGCCAAATTGAGTCCGATGCGGGTGCGGATCCTACCATCCTCCGACGTTTGACGCGATCCGAGTTCAAGTCCTTGCGCGAGACTGGTACAATACCTTTTCGTGACGCAGTAGCCGTCCTTGTCGTCCCTCCCGTCAACCGCGATCCGAAAACCAAACTGCGACCAAGACCATCTCAGGAACCAGAGATCTCATCCGGTGAATCTGAGACCCTTGCAAGCCCGTCGCACAAGAAAGTCCTTCCGCCACTCTCGGTCTTGCATCGTATAAGCGTCCCGGATGATGATTTTGGACAAGTGAACCCTGATACTCCAATTTCAACATTTCTACCGAATGCTTGCACTCCGCTGTACAACGGTGTCACCATGTTCCCTTTTGCGCAACACCGTGCTGCGCTTCACAAGTCACTTACGGAGCTGCTCGACGTTGAACGACGCTTTCGTGGAACTCGCCTACAAACTACCATTGTGAACAGAGAGGGATCTGAGTGCGCAAGGGGGGATGCAAAAGCGAGCCATGCGTTTCTCCTCATTTCCAACGAGCAAACGGTGAAACGTGCAGATACTGCGGCTCTCGCAATTGCGCTATGGAGATTGAGGATGTGGGAGGGTGATCCATTCACTGATAAAGTCGAGGGTTGGGAGATTGGCAAGGACTGGAGAGTTGAGCAAACCGACCACATATGATGAACACGTACTTGTCTCATCGTTGGGGACGAGGTATCGAGAGTAGAGAGGATGACACTTTGAATTCCAAGCAATACACATTATTCTACAGCCATTGGCACGGGCAAGTTTTCCAGATTTTTGTTCACAAGTGCCGATACTACTTCTTTGCCTTCCCAGAACTTGGGGAGCTGGTCGCCGGGTACAAACAACCGTTCAACACCTTCTTCGGTAATGACACACATGCGGATGACACCACCTGATGAACCGTCCCGAGACATTGCGAGTGCGAGTGCTGTAGAGAGGTGAGTGGTCCGATAGGAAAGCGAGGTGCGTGGACATACTGTTCTTGATGAACTCGATGGTCTCGTCTCTTCCCCACCCGTCTTGATAGGTAGCGTCGCAGTAACCATACACGTACGTCGAACCGGAACCTAGTATGAAACGACGATCAGGAAGAAAAAGGATCTGCGTCCAGTCGACGCACCCCCAATGGCCCATGGCTGACGGAAGAGCCCCCCACCGAGAGGGATGTTGTAGACGCTAGGACCGACCTCGCTGTCCCAGCCAGCCACGATTATCCCGGCGGACAGGTTGTCTTTGTTGTCGTAACACAACCTCTCAAAGATGGCAGCGGCACTCGCGACGGAAGGGGGAGAACCACGCGCCTGTCTGTTCGCAGATGCGTGTTAGAAGACGTACAGAGCACACTATTGACGTACGCCGTCAACTGGCAGTTGTAGTGGACGATATCCGCGATGGCTTGTGTGTCCGCTGCTGAGCCTGATCGACAGCAGTATATGCGATCGTGGATGTGTGTGAGCTTGTCTGTCACACGATTGGCCTGGATGGTGTGAGCAGAGCAAGAGGGCGGGTGAGACGACGAACGATGTAGCTTCCGGTCGTTGTGCGACTGTCTGCACCAATGACGACGCCCCGGTCGAATTGGACGGCCATGATGGATGTCTGTAGTAAATGTAGACAAGCAACTGGCTAGTGAACGAATACGCACGCCGAGGTTGACCTCGCCGTTCTTGAGCCTGTCCATGTCGATGTGCTCCATCAAGAAAGATGAGGTGGCTGTTGGGCTGACGCGTCTTGTAGACACCCGCGATGGCCTCTCGACAGCTGGGGGCGCTCTACCGCGACTTGCAGCGCGCCTTTGACGCACGGCCAACCGATCTCAAGAAATGCGGGACACTGCTCGCCCAGCTCAAGGTCAGTTGCGCACGACACCGCCGTACATGCTCACGACGACCCCAAGATTGGCCTGATCCAAGCAGGCTTGCTCATTCCCTCTGCCGACGCAAATCCGCAGGACTTGGTCGTTGCTCGTAGGTGCACACCGGGCTGTCTGTCTCCTGCTCACATCTGTGCAGGCGACATCCTCGAGATCGGTGCCTTCTGCAGCATACGAGCCAAGGATGTGCCCTCGTTTGACAGATATTTTTCGCAGCTGCAGACATTCTATACCGACTTTAGGTGGGGCGTCTACTCTCTGGCACCACTCGCCGCTCACTTGCTTGTCTCCACAGATCTGCCCTTCCGCCCTCGAAACGCGAATTTCCTGTTCGCGGGCTAAACCTCATCCGTCTCCTCACCCAGAACAGAATTGCAGACTTCCACACAACCCTCGAATCCCTTCCTCTCCCCGCCGATGAAATCAGCACCAATCCATTCATTGCCCACCCGGTCAATCTCGAACGGTGGCTCATGGAAGGGAGTTATTCCAAAGTCTGGAATGCAAGAGAAGAAGCACCCGCAGAAGAATACAAGTTCTTTGTGGACAGTCTCATGGGAACTATCAGGTCCGTCACTGTGTGACACCGCGTATCTTAATGCTCATGAGTGATAGAAACGAGATTGCAAGTTGTGAAGAGTCGGCGTACGAGAGCCTTCCGCTAAAGGATGCTGCCACGCTCCTCTTTTTCACTTCTCAGTCTGACCTCTTGAAATTCGCACAGCAGGTGTGTAGCGGTCTGTCTCCCTACCCCTTCCGTGCTCAAATCCATTCCACAGCGGGGATGGCAAGTTGATCTTGCCGCAAGTCTCATCAAATTTGCACGTAAAAACGACGAACAGACAGAAATCCCCAAACAGAAGCTCATTGCTGCGAACCTGGGGTACGCACGCGAACTTGAACAGATCGTGTAGATATGATATGCAACCAATACACCAGACTACATTTTGGATTTGTTCACTGGTCCCGATATTATCATACAGTCGGTGACTACTCGAAATTCTCCAGTGCTTCCTTCGCTTGTCGTTCTGCCTCTGACAGCAAGTCACTTGGTACGGGTGCATGCAGCCCGTTTGTCTCGCTGCCTATCCATGACATTTCGAGTTCAAATTCTTTCTCCTTGTTGTCGTCATGGACGAGGTATATTCTGGAATCGTGTCAGAAACCGGGATAAAGTTGAGGATAAGAAACAGACATTCTAGCCGCTTCTGTGACTGCTTCTCGCGTAGAGAGTTCCGAGAGTTTAAGCTTCTCGAGCTCGGTCTTGGCCAATTGGCGTCCCTTGCCAATAGCCGCACCATGGTATCCCTGATCGACATGAGCATAGTCGACACGCTAGGGTCGGGAGGGACATGCCAAACAAACGCCACTAGGTTCAACAACGTAGAGTGATGGACCCGTCTTGTCAACGCCTCCAAAGATAGTGCTGATACCAAACGGTCGTACGGATGAGTAGAGCGTATACATTTGCGCATAAAGCGCTAGGCGATCCGAGATGTACTGTAGGGAGTGTGATTTATGATTCATGACGAATAGTGTCATGCATACCTTGACGGTTGGTTGTTCCCTTAAATTGTTTCGAATACTTGCGCATTCGTCGCGTGCTCTGTTTGAAATATTGCGACCATCTGCAAGGAGCCCTGCTGTAGCCTGCAAACAATGGGTCCAAGGGGAGAAGTACGGAAGGACTAGGGATATACCATGCCGATATGTCTATCGACCGTCTGGATACGTCGATTGGCACCTGGGACGAGGAGCTTTGAGTGGATGAGTTTCTCTACGGCAAGGACGACACCGTCCTTGACTCGGAGGCCAATCACGGTGCTAGATGATACGATTGAAAAGTGTAATCAATCTATGGTCAGAGAGAGAGATACCCCGAATTCTCGACAGCCTTGTTGGCGTACTCGACCTGGATAACGAACGTGAGCTGGAGGAGATGCCGACGAGACAACACACCTGAAATATGCGTCCATCTGGCGAGTAAGTGCTCGCTGAGAGATCGTAGCCTGTACCGATGGAGGTCATCGTGGTTGTAGCTTGCGGACGCGCAAGCCTGGCGTCGCGTCCGTGAGAAAGACGGGCCGACCCGAACGACGAGCACCGTCGCCTTCCATGGACGCACTCGATGACTGGCACGCCTTGCTCGAAACACATCCAATATTCCAGTCGGGACAGTCTCTCGAACTCTCTCTTCATACCAGCGATGATCATGGCCTCTCTGGTCGCTGCCAGCTGATGGTATTGAAGGACGCCGATCTCATCGTTGCCGTTGGCGCAGAGCTCAGAATAACGTCTCTTTGGGATGCCAAGCTAGGTAGAGGGACAGGCAAGTCGTACAAGGTATGCAGACACATGCACCATGTCAGGATAGACACCAACGGACAACCAGGTTCTCCACACTCCAAATGTCAATTTCCCAATCCACCACCTCGTACTGAATCCGAGTGGTAAGCTGCTTGCAGTCGCAGGTGCTCACCAGGTTGCGGTCGTCGTTTTACCCCGTGCTGGCTACACAAAGCTTGTTTCCCAAACTATCGACTGCAAGTATGCATCCTCCTCCTTTCGTCGTGTCTTGCGTTCGAATTCCCCTCTAGGGCCGTCCAAGTAGGACAATTCTATCATGGGACCACATTTTCCGCTCCAATTTCCAAGGTTGACTGGCACCCGTGGGGGGAGGCAGGATCAACACTCATGGTCATGACTGTAGACGGGAAACTCAGGCAAGTTGTTGCCACCTTACCCTATTCCAACTTGGCTGACCATCCTAGGGAATACGACATCTCGGTTGACTCAGAGGAACCACAACAAGTCCTGTCGTTTATCCCTGAGAAGAAATCAGGGTCTTTTCTAGCTCAAGATCCTGCGGAACGCGAGGTCGCCTCGTTCACCCTCGGAAAGGGTGGCGCTGATTGGGGCCCATTGACCGTGTATGCCTTGACTCGCTCAGGGGACATTTACGCTATTTGTCCCTATATGCCCCGCAATGCGTGAGTGCCTTATCATCATGTCCATGTATTTTTGACTACCATTGAATTCAGATCAGTTCCGTCTTCGTTCATCCATGCCCTCGATTGTTTCATTACAGCAAAACAGGAATTTGTTTCACAAGACACAGCAGACACATCCAATCTCTCAACACTCTACGACTATCAACATAAATACGTTTCCGGTCTTATCAAACAACTTCCTCCAGGAACCATTTTCCCTGCCGTCACCCGTCCTGTATCAATGCATCCGCCAAGTGCTATAAAAAATCAGCCTCTGCGACAGGGACCATTCCTCCTCCAACCGTGTCCCCGTACACTGGAGGGTAGCGATGGGGGGGATGCAACTGACATTGCATATATCTCCTTTACGGATGATGGTCAGGAAGAACACGAAGGGGGTGCAGAGAGGCTTGGAATTATCGTGGTAACATATCAGGATGGCAAGGCAGACGTCTGCTTGGACCTTGAGAAGGTCGAGGCTCGGTGGGGGAGCAAACAAGCATGTTTCCGTTTCCGTATCCTTGTTCTCTGAGAGATGCTGATCTCCGTTTTGTTCTAGGACAAGGGCGACGAACTTCCTATGTTTGCGGTATACGAGACGGTCGATCTTGGTGTTATCTCGATGCTTAAAACACCGTCATCATCGAACGAGTCATTAATGGATCTATTGCAAGCAAACTATCCGGTCATCCTTCCGGATCCAATACATGAGGACACTATCTATATCTATCATGCTTTCGGTGTCCACTCACTCGAATTTGGTGATTTACTTTGCAATCTAGCAACAGCATTGCGTGCAGACGACGACGACGACGGGGCAACACTAACCAACATGCTTACAGAATCGACGGGAACAAACGTTTTCTCTATTCTAAATACCTTTTCTCTTCAGCGACGGTCAGTGGAATGATACGACGTCTCTGTGTTCTGTTGATGTCTTTAAAGGTGTTCCAGTCCGGTGATAGCTTTATGTGTACCCAACGACGTCTACCTCTCCTACAGCATTCTTATCCTAACTTCTGTTTTCCAAGTCACGTCCTTCCCACTAAACCTTCGGACAGCACTCTCCGATAAAGTTGTTCATTCCTCATCAGAAATATCACCAAAGACCACCACACCGCCGACTACTAAAGAGGTCTTATCCGCTTCGCTTGCTCCCATCGATCTACTTACTCCGGTGGATGGACTTCCTGCATATATCTCCCTGCTCGGTACCGAGTCATTCGCACCACCAGCTATCTTGAGCCGCCGTCCTGTTGTTCCCCGGCTCTCTCCTGGAACACCACCTCGGGAGTTTATGCTTACGACAGACACACTTCGATACCTTGGGGCACAAGTGACATCGCTGACGGAGCACATCAGGATGGTACTCGTGGCACATAAAGAGGGTGAGGACAGGGTTGAGCTGCAAAGAGCGGAATTTGCGAGGATACAAGAAAAGAGCGGGGAGATGCTGCGGGTAATTGAACAGCTGAAAGAGAGAGTGAGGACTATTCGAGGGTCGAAAGAGGGAGGAGTAGTCGGAAGGGTGGAAAGGATGAGGGGGACACACAAGGAGTTGATGGGAAGGGCTGACAAGATTTTGCAGGCATTGATGAGAGGTGCTTCGCCGGAACTGAGTGAATGTGAAACCAAGTGGTTCGAGGAGTTGGGGAGGATGAAAGCGGAGATCGTTGGAGCAGGCAAGTTTGACGAAGGTTCCTTGAAGGCACGGACTGCGTTGGTGAGTGAGGCTGAATCTTGAGAAACACAGGACTGATTTTCATGGCTCAGTTGAAGTGGGAGTATAAACGCATTATGCCGAGCCTGGAGGAAGTCGTGGCCAAGGAAGAGAAAAGAAAGCAACGAGTTTCTGATAATTCGCGGTCACTTGGTGTTTCACAAGCGTTTGAACTGGGAGAACGATCCAACATTGGGTATGTCGGGGGCTCAAAAGGAGGATGTGATGATGCTAATTGGTTCATAGAAAGACAAGGATTGCAAAGTTGGAAAGGGAGATTGTCAAGATGGCGTCGCAAATGCAAGTGTCACTCGGTCAACCGCCGCTGCAGGACGAGAGTATAGAAGAGTAGTCATGTATACTATTACTCAGGGGCTATTCCAGAAAAGGCAACCTTGTTTCATAGCCCGACGAGTGAGACGTCCGGTACGCCCACACGATGTTCAGGACGACCGAACCAGAAAAAAAGGACACAGTGCCAGGTCAGCCTCGCTCACGTTGACGAACCCAGCGAGCTCATTTACGCGTAGCATCTGCGTTTAATCTCTTCAAGCCATCTACCACCACAACCCGTCAGTCCTGCCTTCTTTCATGCCACCATGGACTTACTTTTGCAGCATCTCTGGGTGGATCATTGCTGGCAGCGAAAGACGCAGACAAGCCCAAGGATTGTATGTTTAATTCCCTTGGAAATGTCACCACACCCTTACCACTTGCAGTTGCTCCATCCACAACCACGATATCCGTTCCACCTCCCTCTGTCCTCAGAGGCAAGACGATCGAAGAAATTGTCAACAAATGGACAGCTGATCTTGAAAATCATGTACGCGAATTCAACAAGTTTGCCGGTGAAGTCGCGGTGTGGGACCGCGCCCTGATGGAGAACGGGAACAATGTGAGCGCAGACCCACCGTACACGACTACAATTGGACACCCAACTCTGTATCCAGCTGGCTGCGATATACAGTCACGTGTTGGCCGTCGAGCGCGAACAGTCCGACATTGAGCAGGCGCTCGACCACGTCGAACAACAGCAAAAAGACCTCTCAGCTGCACTGGACGCTTATGAACGATCCGTCGGTGAAGTTCTCGGCGGTCAGGGAAGCAGCCTCCGCGCGCTCGATACAGGTCCCGCAGACACCGAACGCGATAAAAAGTAAGTTGCTCTTTCTTGTCGCTTGTCTTGCTAATGTAGCTCTGTCTTGTCCCGACAGCTATGTCCTCGCAACAGAGCTGCACTCGCACCTTGATGATCTCTCGGGGTCTCTTACCCAGATGATTGATTCAGTCAATGCACTCTCCGTGACAACTCCCAATGGGTCTTCTCATACGAATGAGGATCCAATGATACAAATCTCGCAAATCCTTAGCAGCCATCTAGAAAGTCTCCAGTGGATCGATGGGGCAGTTCGCGAGGTTGAGGGTAAAGTGAATGATGTTGAGAAAAGGGTGCGCGACGTGGGCGTGAATAGCCCCACATTTAACAACAGTACAATTCATAAACGAGGTTTCGGCCTGTCTCGCTAGTCACCGTGACGGCCGCAGGGAAGCATCATCCCAGTGTAATATCGTGATTATCGTAAAGTCATGTATTGTGCATCATATCATGGTGAACCTATCTTAATTCGACCGTCAACCCTGTTATGTTCATGGTATCAATCATTAATGCAGTACGATGACGATTCATATCGAAGACATGAAATATACCTCTGTAACCTCCGATCCAGTCTATTCGCCCTCGTTGCTATTGCATCATACAGCCAAGTAACAGTGCATGCATAATCACCTAACCGTTGCGCCAGGTATCGATCTTGTAACTCTTGGTATGGACTGGTCATTTACTCAATGGACTTCGTTCTCGAATGCGTTCGCCATAGTAGTAGATCCATATCGGAAACGGAATCCCAATGACAATGGCGAGCCCTGCGAGAAGTGAATTTCCACCACCATAACCTAGCGTGGCGTACATCTGTTCTCCGAACAGGGGAAATATGAACCCAAGGAACGAGCGAAACACCTAAACACCAGTGGTCAAGGGTTCTCATCGGTAATTCAAAACATGCCCCCAAACGCACCGAAGCAGCAGCTAGTGCACTCGCAGAATATGCAAACGTGTCCACGAGATACAGCTGGATCGGGAGACTGTCATGCATTTCATCCCCTCAGAACTAGCAACATCGTTATAAAACACTCACAACGATGTCATCAGCGAAAACCCATAGATCGTCGTTCCGATGATAGGCATGAT
>JBBPTN010000303.1:0-23433 GCA_038094075.1 Xerocomus spinulosus | reverse complement strand
CGGGAAAGAAGTCGAACTCGAGCTCAAGTTTGCCGAGAAGGGCATTGTTCGGTATGTGTTGTTTTACTGTTGGGGAAAGTAGCCTCATTTCTGCTTCGTCTGTCAGTCGTGCATTTCCGCCCAACTGTTCGCTCAAGGCAAGGCGGCCCGAGAGAATTGCGATTTTGGATCCGTTGGCATCGAGATCAGCATAATATTTATCCCGCTATGCAATTTCAATGATGTGAGTTGGCTATTTATCAAGGTGGCTCTAGTGTCGGTAGTTGCGCATTTGTGCGGCCGTACTACTTACTTTTTCGAGGTTTCTGTGCCACTGTTGCCATGAGTGATTCAATCCTGTTCGAGAACGATCGTTTTACGGTCCCGAAATATGAAATAGCACTACGCCTGCTCGGACCTATTTACCCTTCGGTCACCTCGGTCACATAATGTGGCTGGGTTCGACCGTTCTTTGTCTCGTCGCAGGACGGTCAGCAGCGTCCAACGCTCCAAACCTAGTTGCCTCGAATGTTTAATAGCAGGTGCAACATTGGCGGCCGAGTGTTTCAATTACGTTCAATGTCTACTGCCTCTGTCCTCGGGACTGCTGACGAATCTTCCGGATAATCCAATCTCGAGGATTGCAGAAGTGCGGTTATTACTTGATGACCGTTTCCATCTCAATGGCCTTTTGCGCATGAACGCCGCATGTATATCGGGTGCGTCCGAGAGGACAGGGTCCCTCATCAAGCAACCTCGTATCCTGTGGATTCTGCGGCTCTGTGTCGACCATGTCGCTCGTCCCTCCGCTAAAGCGTCTCAGTCACTTTTCAGAAGTGAATGGTGTGAAGGGTGACGGTGACGTTGTGCCGGATACTGTATCGCCCAAGATCGATAACGCCATGATAACCATTGCAACGGTAGATGAAAGCGAGCCTATCGTCACCAGGAAGGAGCTCTGGAGCTACTATCGTAGGTCATCCATCGTCGCATTCCTTGTGCACTATTTCCTCAAGACAGACGCAGTTTATTTCAACGGCGATAATGCAAGGCTGTATTTTTCGTTTTGTGTATTCTTGCACTTATCTCAAAGTTCCATAGGGTGCTGGTATTGGCTATACCCAGATATTATTCCAGAGCCTGGTCACCTCTGCCGGCTACGATCCGACCGTTGGGCCTGGCTCTTCCTGTCTCTCTGATACCGCTTCAGGCCAATGCGTCGTTCCCTGGATGGGTGGTACCAAGCCCGTCGCGAGCATTGTCCTCATCGCGAGTGGGATTAGTTTTGCTATGATGGCGGCTATATTCACGACGATTTGCTCCATCGGCGATTATGGCACATGTGGTCGCTGGATCCTATTCACAGTGACACTCATCTGCTGGGCTGCACAATATGCTTGTATGGCACTCACGTGTATGCGGTATTCAAAGTTTGTGTCGTTGTGATTAAACGATGTTATTTAGCTCCTGACCGGTGGAAACTCGCGATGGGACTTTATATCGTTGGATTCGTCTCCTATGGTGCAACTCTTGTTTTCTACTTGGCTGTGTTCCCGCGTCTTGCTCGGAATACCGCCCATTCACGTTCTCTACGTGAAAAGTATAAAAACGGAGAAATTTGCTTCGAGGAATACGAAAGGGAAGAGTCCCTTGAGAAGAACAGAATCTCCAATATATTTACGGTATACTCTAAAGCCTGCTTGGTTGTGTGTATGTTCACCCTTGTGCTTCAGGTGCACAGCAATGTCGGATACGTTGCTACATACCTTTTGAACTTGGCGCTCCTCCTTCCTCTGACCACGGCGAACAGTCCCGAGGTGGACAACTACACATTAGCATTGTGCGTTGACTCTTTTCACCATATTGACCTGTCACTCAATATACAGTAGGGATAACTCCTATTGGGTTCTCCTTGGAATTTGGTGGTGTATGCATTCGCTAAAGAAGATCGATAGACTACTAAACGCGCTCTAGTCGTATACCAGTCGCCTCGGCCCGGGCCACCTCTTCCGAAAGGCGAGAGTTATCTCACCATAGGATGGAAACAAGTAACCAGTTGGACTTGCCGTACAATACATTTTATGCTCACATCGAATCCAGATATGGACAGCCGTCAAGGCTTATAGATGCCTCCCGTACACTTTTGTGTATCTGCTTTCCTATTTTATCTTGTCTGATGTGGGTATGCCTTTGTTTTGATTCAAATTTGCCTGAATGCGTGAACGCGCTCTAGGGATTCAATACCACCGGGACTCTCGTATCTATTTGTCAAAATGACAAGATCAATTTCTCGTTCTTGCAGAACACGTATCTCGGCTTGTCGCAAGCCATCACTTCGACAATCAGTACTTATGGATTCTGGTACATCCAACGCACCCGGAAAATAAACACAAAGAAAATGGTTCACTCACGTCATATTTTATTGTCCAAAATAACTCTGACTGGTAAGATAGTTTATTGTCACCAACATAGTTACTATTTTGATTCCCCTCTGGGGTATGATTGGCATATGGACTGACAAGTTGGGGTAAGCATGATCATTATGCTTACTCACGTTTGGCTAAATGCTGGGCTCTCATCTAGGTTCCACAATGTCTGGGAGTTTTGGTGAGGCAGCTAATGAAAATTATCTCCACAATCCGTGCTGATCCTACCCAGGATGTATAATGTTGTGTTTGGTCTGTTCCAAGCGCCATACTACGCCTATGCGCAAACGATGATGGCCGAGCTGTGTCCACCTGGGTTCGATAACATGGTATTCCATTTGTTGTCTCCCTCAGGCGTCTTCTTTGACCCATACATATACATGTAGTTCTTTGGCTTGTTTGGCCTTTGCAATGGTGCCTCGTCGATGGTTGGCCCTTATGTCATACAGGCAATTATCGACAAGACACAAAATAACTGGCAGGGCTTCCCATTTCTGTTTGCAATCTGCCTGGTTCCATCTCTGATAATATGGTTTGGTGTTGACGTTGTCAAAGGGAGACGGGATGCCGTGAGATGGGCGTTGGTGCAACGCGGTTGAGTTGGCCAATATCCATGGAGAGTGATGACCTGAGGGAAGGAGGGAAAATTACAAATGCTTGCAGTCAATCAGCGTAAGTCAATTATGGTTTTTACAGCCAAAATATGAGGTTTCTGCGACCTGTTCTTCATTCGTAGAGCATTTCGTTCGGTGGCAGGTTTGCGCCGAGAAAGTGATCCATCCATCCACAAACCACGAGGCCCCTCGTGACGACATCATTCTGACTGAGTTGACGACCCTTGCAATGTGCCTCTGCTTCAGTGACTGCCACATCGTGTGGCAGTTATTAGCCCCAAACGCTCAAAATTCGGTGATTACCAACAGGTTTGGGAATAATAAATACAGTAGGTTCAAAATGGTGACACGCCAGCTATCAAGTGCCTTGCTCCACAGTCTGCCTCCAGCTTCGGGATCAATGATTCTTTCAACCTTGGCGTTGCGTTTATGCGGTAATAGAATGCGCGTTTCCATCCCACTGCAATACTTCTTGCGCTTGAACTCCGCACGATGTATATGGTGTACAGGACCACCAAATGAACGAGTCTCTATCGAGGAGCCCTACTTTGCGGGTCTACGCCAACCATGTCGCTCGTCCCTTCTCCAGAGCGCACCAGTCACCCGGAAAAAGGTGACGTGAAGGATTTGGATTGTGACGCAGCGTTGGATACTCTATCGCCCAAGATCGATAACCCCACGATAGCCATTGCAACGGTGGACGAAACTGAGCCTATAGTCACCAAAAGAGAGCTCTGGAGCTATTATCGTGGGTCATCTATCGTCCCTCGCGTTCCGTGTGCAATGTTTTCTCAAGACAGACGCAGTTTACTCCAATGGCGATAATGCAAGGCCATGCATCTCGCCTCCCATATTCTCGCACTTACTATCTCATTCTACAGGGTGTTGGTATTGGCTATACTCAGATATTATTCCAGAGCCTTGCCACCTCTGCTGGCTACGATCCAAATGTAGGCCCTGGGTCCTCGTGCCTTTCTAACACCGCATCAGGCCAATGCGTCGTTCCTTGGATGGGTGGCACTAAGCCTGTCGCGAGCATCGTCCTCATTGCAAACGGGATCGGCTTTGCTATCATGACAGCCATATTCACGACAATCTGTTCCGTCGGAGACTATGGTACATGTGGTCGCTGGATCCTATTCACAGCGACACTCATCTGCTGGGCTGCGCAATATGCTTGTATGGCACTCACGTGTACGCGACATTTGACGCGGACGTTTGTAACGGTTCTAATCGCGTGATGTCATGCAGCTCCCGACCGATGGAAACTCGCGATGGGGCTTTATATCGTCGGGTTCGTCTCCTATGGTGCCACGCTCGTTTTCTACTCTGCTGTGTTCCCGCGTCTTGCCCGGAACACCCCTCATTCTCGCTCTCTACGTGAAAAGTATCAGAGTGGAGATATTTCCGTTGAGGAATATGAAAGGGAGGAGTCCCTCGAAAAGAACAGAATCTGCAATATATTCACGGTACGTTGAAGAATGTGCTTGACCGCGTGTGTTCATTCTTGTGCTTCAGGTACACAGCAACGTCGGATACGTTACTACATACCTTTTGAACTTGGCGCTCCTCATTCCATCGAGAACGGCAAACGATCCCGAGGTTGACAATTATACATTGGCATTGTGCGTTCACTCTTTTCACCATACAGGTCCGGCAGTGAATATGCGGTAGGGATAACTCTTATTGGGTTCTCCTCGGAATCTGGTGGTGTATGTGTTCATGAAACAGACTGATAGGCCACTGATTATGATCTAGTCGTATACCAGTCGCCTCGGCCAGGACCACCTCTTCCGAAAGGTGAAAGTTATCTCACCGTAGGATGGAAACAGGTCACCGAACGGACTTGCAAACTTTGATGTTTTATGCTTACATCTAGTTCAGATCTGGACGGCGCTCAAGACTTACAAACACCTTCCGTATACCTTTGTATACTTATTTTCTTATTTGATCTTGTCCGACGCAAGTATGCCTCCATTTAGTTTCAACACCTTTTCTGAATGTGCTCTAGGGCTTCAATACCACTGGGACCCTCGTATCCATCTGTCAAAATGACAAGTTCAGCTTTTCGTTCTTGCAGAACACCTACCTTGGCTTGTCACAGGCCATCGCTTCAACAATCAGCACTTATGGATTTTGGTATGTCCAACGCACCTGGAAGATCAGTACAAAGAAAATGGTTCGTTCGTTCATATCTCGTGTCTGAATACACTCTCAATGCTACCATAGTTTATTGTCACCAACGTCGTTACTATTCTGGTCCCGCTCTGGGGCATGATCGGCTTGTGGACCAATAAATTTGGGTATGTCGTGGTTTCATTTGTGTGGAGAAACGTTGAATCTTGTCAGGTTCCACAATGTTTGGGAGTTCTGGTGAGGAAGCCTTTGAACGTTCTGCTGGGCAGTTTCCTGATCCAACTCAGGGCGTACAATGTCGTGTTTGGTCTGTTTCAAGCACCATACTACGCCTACGCGCAAACGATGATGGCCGAGCTGAGTCCGCCTGGATTTGACAACATGGTACTGTCTGTTCTGTTCTCCCTCTTCCAATTTTCGACGCACGCAACCACAGTGGTTTGGATTGTTTGGCCTTTCCAACCGTGCTTCGTCGATGGTCGGACCTTATGTTGTACAGGCAATCATCGACAGGACACGGAATAATTGGCAGGGCTTCCCTTTTTTGTTTGCAATATGCACGGCTCCGTCTCTGGTAATATGGTTCGGTGTTGACATTGCTAAAGGGAGACGAGATGCCGTGAGATGGGCACTGGCACAACGCAGTTGAGTTGGCCAACGTGTTGGAGAAAGACGGCCTGGTCAGGGGCACGATTGTACAACTGCTTGAGAAGAGTAAGGTGCAACTTTGTCTTTAAATTTTAGGACCTTATTGCTAGACGTGTACAGCGATGTGTACTGCATAATGGAGGGTACGATGCTTGTGGTGATGCGAGGAGTACGTATTTTGAAGAGTGAGACCGAGGAGATGCGATATGCGCGAGCATGTCTTGCCAGGTGACGGTAGACCGTGTTCGTCTCCTTCGGTTTTGCCCGTTTGACCTACATCCTCGTCAAAAAAACCGTCAATGTATGGGCAACAACGGTGTTCATATGGCTACTCCAACGTTTCCGTGTTAGTACATCTCACCACCCTTGCATTGCCACGAGGAATGCTGGGCCATTGGTGACATTGACCGAGAATCCCTCATCACAACCACACGCAGTCTCGCGGAATCATTCACGTCCGTACACAGGCGGTGCAATGAAAGCCTAAAGATGGACCTACCATCAGAGCGGGAGTATGTTCGTTACAGGCCGGACAAAGTGTTCCGGGTTTCCTGGATGGATTCACACTGCGAAAGAAGTGAGCACGATGGTTGGATAGTAGAGAATAGTAAAGAGAACGGTATTCCGATTGCAAATTACGACCGTCATCCAGCTGCATAGTTGGTATCGCAGTGTGGTTTCCAGCATTGAAACACTTGTCAGAAGCAAATTGCCTCAGAGGTTCGCTTTGCAGAAACACAACACGAGTACGGTATCACAGCTGTCAAGTGTGCTTGATGTCGTCCTGCAGAAATAGGGACTGACCTGCTGAGGTGGTGGTGGTCACGAGGAGACCTTTTTTGAATTCCGCTACGTTCATTCATGTGGAACTCGACGTCCTTTTATTAGTACGAGGCACCGAGATGAGCATCTCTTTCAGTAGCCCCCACCATGTCACTCGCTCCTCCTCTGGAGCGTTTGGCCGATGTGACCAACGTGGAGGACACTGACTTGGATACACAACCAAAGACCAAACAGGTCACTACGGTACTCATCGCAGCAGTCGATGAAAGTGAGCCTGTGGTCACCAAGCGAGAGCTCTGGAGCTACTATCGTGCGTTGTTCGCTTCATTCTGTATTCCTTGTTTTCTAAAAGTCGATACAGTTTACTACAACGGCGATAATGTAAGACTGCTCCATTTCGTGCGTTTCCTTGCGCATGTATTTATCTTGTTCCACAGGGTGTTGGTCCTCTTGGTTATACCCAGACGTTGTTTCAAAGCCTTGCGACCTCTGCTGGCTACGATCCGACTGTTGGACCTGGCTCTTCCTGTCTCTCCAATACCGCCTCTGGTCAATGTGTTCTTCCCTGGATGGGTGGTACCAAATCCATCGCGAGCATCATCCTCGTCGCAAACGGGATTAGCTTTGCTATCATGACGGCCATATTCACGACGATCGGCTCTGCCGGTGACTATGGCACATTTGGCCGCTGGCTCCTGTTTACTGTGACACTCATTTGTTGGGCTGCGCAATACGCCTGTATGGCACTTACATGTACGTTTCGTTCAGGTTTATTCGACTTGTTATTAAGTGATATCATTCAGCCCCGGATCGGTGGAGGCTTGCGATGGCACTTTATATCGTTGGGTTCGTCTCCTACGGTGCGACACTCGTCTTCTATGCAGCTGCATTCCCTCGTCTCGCCCGGAATACCCCTTACTCTCGCTCACTTCGTGAAAAGTACGAGAGTGGTGACATTTCCGTAGAGGAATATGAAAAGGGTGAGTCTCTCGAGAAGAACAGAATCAGCAATATATCCACGGTGGGTCGTTTGATATGCTCTACTTTGACTGCGTTGATTGTCTGGTTCAGGTGCATAGCAATATCGGCTATGTTGCTACATACCTTTTGAACCTAGCGCTGCTCCTTCCGCCGAAAACGGCAAACGACCCAAAGGTTGACAATTACACATTGGCACTGTACGTTCGCTCTTCTCGTCGGATTGATTCATTACCAAACACACGGTAGGGATAACTCTTATTGGGTTCTACTTGGAGTTTGGTGGTGTACGTACCAAAGTTGACGAGAATTTGAAAGTGACTGAGCACACTCCAGTCATATACCAGTCCCCTCGCCCGGGTCCCGCTTTTCCGAAAGGCGAGAGTTATCTCACCATAGGGTGGAAACAGGTGAGATTTTTTTTTCTGAATGCGGCATGTTTACATCGAGCTCAGATTTGGGCGGCCCTAAAGACTTATAAATACCTGCCGTATACTTTTGTCTATCTGGTTTCCTATTTCCTATTGGCGGATGTGAGTTCGCCCGTTGAAATCAAGAAGCCAGTCTGAACGTGGACTCTCCAGGGACTCAACACTACTGGAACCCTCGTGTCCATTTGTCAGAATGACAAGTTCAGTTTCTCGTTTTTACAGAATACGTATCTTGGCTTGTCGCAAGCCATCACTTCGACAATCAGTACTTTTGGGTTTTGGTACATCCAACGCTATTGGAAGATCAGTACAAAGAAAATGGTTCGTTCATACATGTTCGTGTCTAAACGCATTCTCAATACTATTATAGTTTATTGTCACCAATGTCGTCACAATCATGATTCCACTCTGGGGTATGGTTGGAATATGGACAGACAAGTTGGGGTAAGTCATGCTTTCATTAATTCGTGTCTAGCTAACTGTCGGGGCTCTCATCTAGATTTCACAATGTTTGGGAGTTCTGGTGAGGCAGCTATTGAAAAGATAGCCACGAGCCCTGCTGATCCAACTCAGGGCGTACAATGTCGTGTTTGGTCTCTTCCAAGCTCCATACTATGCGTACTCGCAAACGATGATGGCTGAGTTGAGTCCACCTGGGTTCGATAACATGGTAATTTCATCTATTATGCTCGCTAGCTTCATTTTTTGACTCGTGTACTCTAGTTTTTCGGCCTGTTTGGCCTTTCCAACCGCGCTTCGTCGATGGTCGGGCCCTATGTCGTGCAGGCGATCATTGATAACACGCAGGATAACTGGCAAGGCTTTCCTTTTCTATTTGCGATCTGCACGGCTGCATCCCTGGTGATATGGTTTGGTGTCGATGTTGCCAAAGGGAGACGCGATGCGGTGAGGTGGGCAACAGCACAGCGCGGTTGAATCAACAAATGCTTGATGCTCGGTGCTTGAGCAGATGAGAGTAGATGGCTTCTTCATCATACATCTCTCTGTCTACAAGTTAGGTGTAGTCGTGTATGATTCATTAGGGTCCAGCTGTCCAGCTACTCAAACTCTAATCATATCAAAACGTGCACGCTAATGATCTTCACCGTGCTTCTCCTTGGATCAATCCACAACATCGAAGCGCAAGACAACTGCCTCTGAAGACTCCACTTCCTCCGATCCCTCGTTCCTCCAGCTATTGTGAAACAGCGGTTAACAGCAAGAGACCACTCTGCTTGCTATGCTAGTTGTCCACGTCTTGTCCAACGAGTTGAATACTGCTCTGGTGAAACTGACGCCGTCCTCGTCCACTGAAAGGGTGATGCAAGTACCGAGTTCACATTGCGTGGAATCTTTAGGATTGGACTGGACGACTTTTACTTTACGCCCGATAGAGACTACGATCCTACAAATGCCCATGAAAAGCACTTTCAAGCGATCAGGCTCAGCTGCCGCCTCAGTGCTCCGAGTCACCCTGACTTTCGTTTCGCTTCCCAAGACTTTGATCTCTGCATTGAGAATATTCGTCGCCTCGAAAAGCTAATCAAGGTCAGGAAGGGTTTCAAGATTGCGAGTACCATCACCAATCACTTGGGCAGCGTCCAGCTCAAGTTAAGCCATGCGCTATTCGAGGTGTGTCTTTTTTTCATTCCCTTATGCTCATTCTCAGTCATGGATCCGTTTTCTCAGCCCAAACAGCAGCCCTCCGACGATGGCGTACTCGAAGATCTTGGGCCGGACTTTGCGATGAGGACGTGGCCTGTATCTGCTCGCAACCGTTCTGGCTTGGAGAGCCTCCTTGATTCACATGACATTTACCCACTGCCCGCCTTTGACTCTCGAGGCAGACTGATCCCTCCGACCGAGTACCGGAAGCTTCTGTGCGGTGCTACGGTTGAGGTCCACTTTACATTTGGGCACCATCTCATCTGGAAGCGCAAGAGGCACGTTTATGCTGCGGTACTGCGCAAGCTTGTACTGTTGCATCCCCGCGTGCCTCATCCTTCCAGCGCGTACAAGCGCATCCGTGTCTCTGATAGGGACAACGCAGAACACGGTGCTTGACCTTGCACCCGTGTGGTATGCTTGTATACTGTTTGCCATTCTGCATGTCCATCTCCATCTCACATGTCATTCATATTTTGGATGTAGGCTGTTGCTAGTTCTCCACGTCCCCTGCACTTGTACCGAGTTGTAGGATGCCCTTGCGAATATTCTCA
This sequence comes from Xerocomus spinulosus, assembly GCA_038094075.1. Classification (NCBI taxonomy): domain Eukaryota; kingdom Fungi; phylum Basidiomycota; class Agaricomycetes; order Boletales; family Boletaceae; genus Xerocomus; species Xerocomus spinulosus. The sequence continues at coordinate 13,219 of JBBPTN010000303.1, read as the reverse complement.
CTGATTTACTTTTGGCAAACACTGAACAAATCTCGCAGCGCTTCTCAAGTAGTGAAATGCGAACCAGGGGGGCTCCTTGAACCGATACCACCACCATGGTCGGTTTTCCCACGCCTTAAGGAGGGTGGCAAGGCCAAAACATGGCAGACTAACGTCTGGCCCCCCGAGCCCTCACGAACCGTCACGAAAATGCCCCGAGTAGACACGTAGACTTGGATACCCCCCCACAGCTGGTGGTGCTATAGGAGCGCTAACCTAACCACCCAATCAAACACCCTTACCTGCACAGCGCACCAACCCTGGAAACACCTGAAAGCTGGGCAAGCTGCTCACATTGGATACTATGACCTACAGGTACCCCCACACCAATATGCGCAGGACGCATGGACCACACAAACACGCCCTACCGGACCAACGAACTTGTAAGGTCGCTGTTATGTAAACGCACACACCCCTCCCCCATAAACGAAAGACCCTAACAATTTTCCTGACGAGCACTCTACCGACCACTACCTGCATCTACTGCCATGCCCCTCCGCCCGCCCTCTCCAACCTTCGACACCCTCCCCCCTTCTGTCACCCCCGCCCCCCTAGGTGGTTTCCCTTTAGTCATCCATGACCACCCATCGGCTGCCCTGGACTTTATAGACCTGCCTACTCGCCTCCGGTGGGACGCTACCCCACACCCCAAAGCCCTCGTTATGATACTTGGCGCTGAGAACTCCCCCCCTACCCACGAGATAATGGCGCCATTGAGAACGTGCATCACTACTATCATACCTACCCTACTACGATCAGATGTGCTGCTGGACATCCCTACAAACGACCACTCGGAGTTGGGAAACCCCACCCACGCGCTCCTGTCCGGCCTCCCCTCAGAGGCAATGGGCTGGCTCCTGATAAATGACATCTGGTCCTTCCCCGAACTCACCTTCCGTGTTACGGACTACCCCCCCCGCCGCCAACTCCTCTCCCTCATTAACTTCGAGTCAACCGACACACCGCAGGCTGTAGACACACTACTCCACCTCCATGCCATGTGGTTCTCCCCCACCTTGCTGAGCCAACTTGCTGACATCCTTACCGCCGCTGACCCGTCTGCTCCCCTCCTACCCGCGATTTACGCATTTCGGAGGTCCCTCACGGCCAACTGCCTCTCCGTGACACACCCTGACCGACCGACCCTGAAATCCCTGGTCAGCATCACCGCTCTCCCCCCCTCTGATGACCCGACCCTTTGGTACGCGATCCAAGGTCTCTACCGCTCCCTCACCTACACCTCCCCACTAGCCCTCACCCCACTACCCCCTCTGCTCTGCCAAACCTGCGCTGGGGCGGACCACTTCACCCACATATGCCCTCTCCCCATGGTTCCCCACTGGAACGGCCCACTCCTCACTCCTCGCCCCCCACGAACCTTCATCACCCTGAGCGGCCTTGAACGGCTCGCGTTCGACCGGCCGGAGCTTGCAGAGACCCTGGCAGTGCGGGAAAATATGGAAGCACTGTATGGCTAACACTTACCAATGTATTACTTACGTCCAGTCAATACACCCTTCCCTATAAAACCCCACCCTGGTGCTCTCCCCACCAGTCATGACTGGCCCCATCCGTACCCCGAAATCTGCCCCCACCCATGCCCCCTACGCCCCTCCCAGTGGCCCCCAATACTTCCCGCCCTCCTTCGCCGATGCTGATGATGAACCACTCTCGCCTGTAGACAGCACCCCAACTCCGTCCCCTACCAACCGCCCCCCGACGTACCAGCCCTCCCTGCCCCACACCTGTGACCCTGAGGACATCGTGCTCCCCGATGCACCTGACAGCCCTGCCACACAGGGGATCGCAGCATCCATTCACGCCCCCAGAGCGCCCCCCCATCTGTTGACCACCACAAATGATCTATGCACTGCTGCACCGCCCTACTCCCCTGCGCCCTCCCCTACCATAGCCCCCGTGGCCACCCCAACACCCCTAGTCAATAGAGCCATGACCGCCAACCCCCCTCTCCCAGCGCCCACCCAGGATGTAACCGCCATGAACACGGACGCCCCATCCACCACGGAATCCCAATTCCGTGCCTTCCTGGCAGTCAGCGCAAGTAGCCGTAATGCCTTGGGACAACAGACCACAAGCACCGCTACGAGTCTGTATGGACCTCAATTCACCCCTGCGCCTGCAGGTGGATTCCCACGCATCGAACTACTCACCCCGTCGGAACTGCTTGAGAACCTCGACTCTAAGCTCCTCACTCGATGGTTCCAGGCTGCAGACCACAAGTTTCTTGCCCGCCCGTTCGACTGGTCAGGTGAACAACCCTCCCAGAACACCCATGTCTTCGCAGAACACATCCGTGTCGCAGTAAATGCGATCGCAACCGCGATGAAATCTGACTCCCCTGTCCACATCTCACCCCCTGTGGCAACAGTAGGCCAAACTACTGACCTCCCCAACACCTTTTTGGTGTATGGCCTGTCACAATCCCTTGTTGACACCATCCTCGAGGAACGAGTCTGGTCCACCTCCACCATCACCTTTGAAGCCCGCCCCTTCAACCCCCTCCTGCCTGCTCTTCTGCTCAGTGTCAATGGCTTCACGACAACGGATGAAGCCACCATCAAAAGTGCCATCCAGCGTACCCTACAGGCCACTGAGACGTATGATAAGATTGCCACTATCATTCGAGACAATGACCCAGCCTTCATTGACGACTCCTCTCTCCCCCAACTCCATGTGGCCCTCCAAACCTTCCTCAACTCTATCCAGATAGAGCGTATTGATGTCAAAGCTGCCGGAGGAATTGTGACCCCACGCTACAATGTGCTTACCTCATCCTTCCCGTCCTCCCACGCCGCCACCTGGCTACAAGTTCGCATTGCGCTCATGTCCCTCCGCTACCACTCCGATATGGATGGAATTGGAATACCAACACGACTCATTCCCTGTGCCATTTGCCACTCCCACACCCACCCAACTGGGCTCTGCCCCTTCCCCAACATCCCAGGATGGAATGGCCCTCGCCTCAGATCTAGATTTGGCAACAATGCCCCTCGTGGGCGAGGCCGCCCCCGCCCGACTGGTTACTATACTCCCAATTCTGATGTCCCGTACTAGTACATAAAATGCACTTGAAATATATGCTCCTGTTACCCCCCCTGTCCTATCCGTCCATGGACTTAATTTCGGGATCAACCCACGGCCCACATTTACTGACCAGCGCATGCTGGGACAGGAAAGCCGTGGCCCCACACTATAACGGTGACCTATTTAGGTCTGGATGACCCGTTGGGTAGGACCCAAAATCTTGGCCTCTATGGGGATCGACGGACCCCCAAATAGCGGCCCTGATGCATCCCTGCGCTGGCCAGTAGCCAGCTATTGCTTGCTGAAGATGCCATACAGCGAAGCTGAACCCTCTGGCATATCGACGAACCACCCTTACCAACCCACACTAGTCCTGACACTCACACTGGCCTATACCGCTCCCAGGACAGAGAGCCTCTGTTGGAGGCCGCCCCGCAGTCTCTCAATGACGTCCGGAGCGTGCGAGCAGGCGGATCCCTTTCTACCTCTCAAACTAACCAAAGCCCTAACCCTCGTAAGAGGTCCCGTGCTAACATCCTGATCGCATCCCTTAACATTAATGGGCGCACCTCCCCTCTCTGCGGCCCAGGCCCTCTCTCCAAATGGTCCACGCTCCACCGCACACTCCGTGAGAAACGAATTGGCATCCTCTGCCTACAGGAAACCCACCTGGACGCCTCCCACGCCCAACAAATAGAGACACTTTTCGGACGACGCATACAGCTAATCTACTCCAGTCTACCTGGTAACCCCACCGCATCAGCTGGAGTCGCCTTCGTCATCAACAAGGAACTTGTTAACCCCTCTGACCTCACTGTAACTGAACTCATCCCTGCCCTTGCCGTCTCTCTTAAATGGAACCGCTCCCACTCTGTGACCATCCTCAATGTCTATGCCCCCAACTCCCTTCACACCCACGCAGAGTTCTGGACCTCACTCCAGCGCCTCACCCCAAATCACCCAACCCCCCCCGACCTCCTGCTAGGAGACTTCAACCTTGTAGAAGACCCAATTGACCGCGTACCGTCACACGAAGATTATGAGGTAGCTGTCTCCAATCTCCGTGACTTCCGCCAATCACTCAATCTCCAGGACGTGTGGAGAGAGCAGAACCCTACCACTCGCCTATTCACCTTCGCCAACCAAGCAGACTCGATGTCACGGATTGACCGCATCTACGCTGTACCCACTCTATCAACTCGCCTGTATAACTGGGACTGTGTGCACACCTCCATTCCCTCTGACCACAAAATGGTCCTCACCCGCCTCGTCCCCCTCCACACTCCCTACATTGGCAAAGGGCGCTGGACCTGGCCCCTTGGCTTAATCGAGAACACATCTATTACTGAAAAAGTCATCTCCCTTGGCCTCGACCTCCAGCGCTCTCTTGACCAACCCTCAACCTCTCCCTTCCACAGACAACACTGCTGGTCCGCATATAAAACCTCCATCACCTCACACGCAAAGTCTTTTGCGAAATCCTACATCCCCAAACTCCAGAACCGCATCAACGCCCTTAAATCTGATATCCGAATCATGGAACAACGCCCCGACCTTACCTCTGACCCATCCATATGTGCTGACCTCGCCCTTCTCAACCTTGAACTCCAACGCCTTGAATCCAAACGCTACCAGAACGCACATGCCAGAGCCCAGGCCCTCTGGCACGATAAAGGTGAACGAATCAACAAATACTGGTCAGCAGTAACGGCGACTCGCCGCCCCCGGGACACCATCCCCTCCCTCCTCAACCCCAGCTCCAACTCAATTACGTACCAATCATCCAAGATGGCTGAGATCGCTGGAGCCTACCATGACTCTCTCCAGACACGAGACTTGCTCCCTGAGGACGACCCCCGACGCCAACTAGCACGACAAACCGTCCTGGGTACCATACCGGATGCCCAAAAGTTCCATGCCCCCAATTCCCCTTTGCATAACTTTATCTCCACCGAACAGGTGGAATCGGCCCTACACTCCTCAAAAACTGGCACCGCAACGGGCCTTGACGGAATTCCCTATGAACTCTGGAAACACCTGAACATAATTCACCGACAGCGCACTAAGTCAGGGGCGCCCTCTTTTGACGTCCTCCACTGTCTCACCCTGGTATATAACGAAATACAAGAACACGGCCTCGACCCCGACTCCACCTTCTCTGATGGGTGGATGTGCCCCATATACAAGAAAAAAGACCGATCCCGTATTGAGAACTACCGCCCAATCACGCTACTGAACACTGACTACAAGATCATGACCAAAGTCCTCTCCTCTCAACTAGCCGCCCACGCATCCCAACTGCTGCACCCTGACCAAATTGGCTTTGTCCCGAACCGGTCCATTTTTGACCCAATCCGACTCGCCGAAACCATGTGTTGCTATGGAGACTACCTAGAGGAAGACGGCGCCATAGTCGCCCTCGACCAAGAGAAAGCATATGACAAAATTGACCACTCATACCTATTCCAGACCCTAAGAACCTTCCGACTCCCCAACCGATTCATTCAAACAGTCCAATCCCTATATGCGAAAGCCCACACCCGAGTGGCCATCAATGGCGTCTTCAGCGACCCATACCAGGTAACGCGAGGCGTTCGTCAGGGCGACCCCCTCTCCTGCCTCCTTTTCAACTTAGCCATTGAACCATTAGCCTCTTCCATCCGTGCTTCCCCCGATCTCACCGGGTTCCACATCCTGAATTCCCCCCACCGGGTGCTCATCAACCTCTACGCCGATGACACTACAGTATACCTTTCCTCGACTGACAAATATGAATCCCTCGAAACCCTCCTCCTACAATGGTGCTGCGCATCCGGAGCCCGCTTCAACATAGAGAAAACGGAAATTATCCCCATCGGTACCCCCCCACACTGTGACCGTGTGGCCCAAACTAGATGTCTCCACCCTGACGAGCCCCCTCTCCCAACTGGAGTCCACATTGCAGCAGATGGCCAGGCCGTCCGCTGCCTTGGAGCTTGGATCGGCAACAAGGTAGATGATGCTCAGCCTTGGTCCGCGGTTCTGGACAAGATCAAAACCGGACTGGACAGATGGGGCCGCTCCAACCCCCCCCTGGATGCCAAAAAACTCATAATCCAACTAACGGTGGACAGCATGACACAATTCCTCACCAAAGCGCAGGGCATGCCCAAATCCATCCTCACCGCCCTCAACCGAATAATCCGGAACTTCATGTGGAATGGCACCCAACCCCCCATTAGCCTGGCCACCTTACAACGCCCTCGCGCAGAAGGAGGCCTTGACCTCCTCGATCTGGACGCCAGAAACCTCGCCATTGAAACAACCTGGCTCAGAACATACCTCGACCTCACACCCTCCCGCCCTGCCTGGGCCTTCGTCACTGACGCTATCATCAACTGCATAAAGCCATCGGGGATCTCCTCCTTGCAGGATGTCAATTACTTCCTAACCTCCCTGCCTCGACCTACCCGCCCGCGACCGCGCGAAGGTAGACACTTCCCAACCCGCACACTCGCCTTATTCCATACGGCTAAACGTATTAACCTTGATTTTGCCCCACTCAAGCTAACCCAACAACTGAAACGAAACCTCCCAGCCTGGTTCCACCTGGGGGTACCTCCCAAACCCTACCACAGCTGCAAAGCTGCGTGCCTCCGCACCAACCACTCCACACAAACGGTCCGAGACCTCCTCCGTGTTGCAAAGCGCCTAATGGACCACAACACACCCCACACGTTTACCAATGACTGCCTGTGCAAATACTGCCGTCGCGATCGCACCCTCCATAACTGCCAGCACCCTGACCAGTGCGCCACGATTGCTAGGAACATCATCGGGGCCATGGACCCCAAATACGACGTCTACACCAGATCTGAGAAGGATGGGCTCTCCCTCACCCACCGACGACAGGAAAAAAATAAACGGGCAATGGTTACTGAAGGTGATGAGATACTCTTCGACCCATCCGTTATCACCAAGCACCGCATTTGTTCGGGCTTCTGAATCTTCACCAAGCCTGAAGACATCTCGCCCGAACCAGCCTTCAGGCTACCCCAGTATACTGGTGGCCTCCCCATCCCGCCCGTCGTTGTGTACACCGATGGCTCATGCCTGAATAACGGAAAACAAAATGCTACTTGCGGAGCCGGTGCCTGGTTTGAAGAGGACCACCCCTTAAACCGTGCCTTGCGGGTCCCAGGTCTACAGCAATCCAACCAGATCGGCGAACTCGCGGCCGTCCTCGCTGCCCTCCAGGCAGTGAGCCCCGTTACCCCGCTTACCTGTATAACCGACTCCCGCTATGTTGTCGACGGACTCACCAAACATCTCTCTACTTGGGAAGACGCTGGCTGGATCGCCACACCGAATGCCCCCTGGCTACAAGCAATAGCCTACCACCTTCGCCGCCGTGCCGCGCCCACCTTTTTTAAATGGACAAAAGCCCATGCTGGTACGATAGGTAATGAAAGAGCCGACCACCTGGCTAACCTTGGAGCAACAACCGACCAACCAACGGATATGGACCTCTCCATCCCTACCCCCTTCCGTGTCTCTGGGGCAAGACTGTCAACTGTCACTCAGGCGACCGCATACCGGCTCTCCCATCGCCTTCTACACCCACCATTGCCCCCTAACTCCACCCCCCTGCTGGAACGTGTTCGCGCTGCTATACTCGACCTTACCGGACACCTTGAGACGGATGCTTCTATATGGCGAAGTACCCGGGACGAAAATATTCGTCGCCCGATCCACTCCTTCCTTTACCGCGCCCTTCACAGCTCCCTCCGTGTTGGGACGTACTGGTCCCACATCCCCTCCCTCGCGGATCGCGCCTGGTGCCCAATCTGCCCGAACACCTTGGAGTCCCTGGACCACATCCTCACAACCTGTGAATCACCCGCCCTTACCATAATCTGGCGACTCGTGCGTACTTTCTGCCCCCAGCTCCCTTCACCTACCTTAGGCCTTCTGCTCGGCTGTGGTGCAGCCGCCCCCCCCCCTACCCCCAACCTCACCCACCGTGCCCGCCGCGCTACCACCCGCCGCCTCCGTATTCTGCTGTCCGAATCAATGCACCTAATATGGACCCTCCGATGCGACCGGGTCATTGGAGGACTACATCCGTCCCCTGCCACCATCACCTCCCGCTGGCTTGCTAAACTCAATTCCCGCCTCTCTATAGACCGACGACGTGCCATGGACCCTGCCTGCCCCCTTCTCCGTAACCTGATCCGCGATACCTGGCTCCCCCTTCTCGCTTCTCAAACTGACCTTCCACCCGACTGGGTCACAAACCATGAGGTTTTAGTGGGTATTAGCCTTCCCCAGCCCCTTGTACGAGAGGCCCCCTGATGGCTCGAGCCCCACACTCCCCACCTTTGGTGGGGGTGCGTAAATGCATTTTCCCTCGGACCAACCACTCTGCGGTTGCCCCTAGCATATTATGTAGAACTAGTCTAGACAGTTGCTACACAATAACATCGCTTGTCCAAAAAAAAAAAAAAAAAAAAAAAAAAAAGAAATGCGAACCAGCATGCGAAAAAAAAGCGGAACGAATAGTATCACATTTATTGTATTACAGAGCGAAAACTATTTAGATACCAACATGGATGGACGGCTGTGGCGCACTACAATGTAGAAACCGCCAGCAATTCGTGCAAAACCGAGCGCGAGATCTGATGCTCGCATACCTACGTTATCCTTGTGGTTTATTTAGAGAATTGATTTGAGTCGTACTCGTGATCATCCTCGTCTGATATGCCTGGAGAAGAGACGTCCTGTGTCACCGCCTTGAGTTGTGTTTCATCGCCATCTTGTTCCGACGACACACATGGGTCCAAACGGCTATCCATGGTAGAAACTGGAGTGTTGAAGTTCCACGGTAAATACCAAAGTGAATGCCATGGCGCACACAGGAAGTACTACTACATCAAGGAACCGACTTATACTAGGAACACGTGATCATTTATCCTTGACTCTGTCTGCCATGTCGAAAAGAGGCCCATCCCCGCCTGGAGACAGCCAACTTGTAAAACGGGCGCGTTCCAACACCCCACCGCGAACTGAACTTGTCATTTCCTCTGCTGGTGATGACCGCCAAAAGGGCCTCGTTCGTACCATCAAACGCACAAGCAATCTCGAGGCACCCATCATTAGCTTGAGCGGGGCCCATTCAGTAAGTCGGCGTGATGATTGGCTCGGTGACTTATGTGTCTTTTTTTCCAGGCAGAGATATTCAGTTGTCGGTTCGATCCTACAGGACAAAACATTGCAGCGTGTTCAGCTGATAGAAGTGTCTGTGCGTCGCATTTTCGCTCGCCCATCTCTGTGTGTTGACCTGACCACGTCTACTCCCACGGACAGCACTTTGGCGGACTTATCCCCCAAATACTAACTATGGGTTGTTGTCCAGTCTCCATAAAGCACCCATTCTTGACCTTCACTGGTCACTCTACTCACCTACCCTTTACACCATCTCCGCAGACCATTTCCTGACCCTCACAGACGTCACTACTGGTCAACGCATCAAAAAGATCCGCGCCCACCGTGGAATCATCAATGCTCTCGACCGGACGATGGCAGGTGGAGCTGGGATCGAACTCGTCGCGACAGGCTCAGATGACGGGACAGTGAGGCTGTGGGAGGGCGAAGGAGACAAGCAGAGCATCGCGGTATGGAACCTAGGATGCCCTGTAACGGCCGTATGCTGGAGCGCGGACGGGCAACATGTATATGTCGGGGCGTTGGATAACGAAATTCATGTGCGTCTCTTTTCGAAAACCGCATCTCTCATTTTTGCAAGAAAAAACGTTTTGAACGTATGGACAGGTGTACGACGTACGGAAAAATGAAGAAGTGTACTCGCTTACGGGCCACACCGATACACCGACCTCGCTCGCACTCTCCCCAAATGGATCCTACCTCCTCTCGCCCTCTTTTTCTTCACAAACTATCATTCACGACGTCCGTCCATTCTCCCCTTCTCCTGCCAGGATCCACCGTGTTCTTCAAGGCTCACCTGCAGGGTTTGAAAACACCTTGTTGAAAGGCGCGTGGAGCAAGGACGATGATGGTCGACGGGTCGCGGTGGGTGGCGCAGATCGAATGGTCTGCATTTGGGACGTCGAGAGCGGACGAGTGTTGTACAAGGTCAGCCTTTGTCATGCATGTTCCTATGGGTGTCAATTACGGCGCATATATAGCTTCCTGGACACAAGGGAACCGTAACGTCGGTCGACTTCCATCCAAAAGAGCCAATCGGTGAGTGGCCTTTTTTGTTCCACACATCATCTCACCCGTGGCTTGATTTGCAGTTTTAACCGGAAGCAAAGACGCGACCATGTTGATGGGGGAGTTGGAACAGAGCTTGGCGATATAGCATTTGTATATTTTTCCCATCCATTCCTGTGTCTCAAATGCTGAGCTTTGCAGATGGGTAAAATATATATCATTACAGTGGGATCGTTCACGCATTCCTCGTGGTCTCTATATAAGCTGCAACCTTCTGGGCAACATCTGGTTCCAAGTAGCAACGCTTCGTCAAAAACCGTATCAAGGCCTTGCTCCTCGGTAAAGCGAAACCAAGAAGCAAACTCAAACCGCTCAACACTCGACCGAGCCACTTCTCCGATGGCATCGAAAACTTGGCTTGGTCTGCATACTGCCAAAGCAAATCTTGTACCGCATTTCTCGACTGGACATATTTGGGATGACCTTCCAAGGTGGTGATACACGCGTGGCCGCCCACATAAATCCCATTCTCTTCGAGCGTCTTGACGTTACGTTGCCACCAGTCCTCCATGATCACTTCTCGTTCGAGGTGTGTGATTGCCAGCGCAACCGGAACCTGTTTCTTGCCAAGCACCTCATAAAAGAGGCGATAGTTGCTCTGCATCGTCGTCGTCACCCTACTGCCACGTATGCAAAACAGAAAGAGACTGATCCCTCCCGAAGAGTTCAACCGTTGTATTAAATCTACCGCTTTTTCGATCGCGCCCGTGTACCCGTTCGTCCCTCTCTCTGGTTCTTCCAACCCGACGGTATCCCAGAGCCGGACCGTCGCCGCACCGAGTTGGAATTGGTACTCTGTCGACGCAAGGGTGCATGCGATGCTGTCAGGCGAGATATCGGCGACGTGCCACCCCGCGAGGAGGTTGACGAGCGAGCTTTTACCGACTCCAGTCTCTCCAAAGAGTATGACATGAAGGTCTTGCGCAGGGACGCTGCGTGGTGTGAGAGCATGGTCAATGATGAGATCGCGAACGAGACGTTGGCATTCGTCGCGACGTCCCATGATCGGGGGAAATGCGTCGTCGGAGAGGGCGGTGATGCAGGCGTGTGCGGCAAATGTCATGTGCAAGTCTGACAAGCTGCCCGTGTTGGCGTACCACCACTCGTCCATGGCGGCAAGGACATCGTGCGTGTCGTTGGATATGCGCTCGAGCTGGGTGATAACGGCGACTACGGGGGTGTCGGGGGAGATGCGCTTACAGAGCGCGAGGATTGTGTCGTAGGTCTGTTTCATTCCCTTGGTCACTCGCCTGCCACCTCGAAAGCAGACCATGAGGAGATGCACGCCCGACCCGCGACCAAGTTCAGTCAAGAGGGAGCGCAAGGCGTTGTGTGCGAGCTTGAAGGTATTTCCAGACGGTCCTTCACCTAGCCCAGGGGTGTCCCAGAGACGGAATGTTTGCGTTTTCAAGAGATCCCAGTCGTGATAACTCGTCCCGACAGTAACGGCACGTACATCACTCGCTGCGACAGCGCTGTCGGCGCCGATCACGAGATTGATGAGTGAGCTTTTCCCAACACCGGTTTCGCCGACGACGACGATGTTGCGAGTGAGCTTGAGCGAAAGACTAGAGGTCACCCGCATAGGCCCACCAAACGGGATGAGTGGGAGTGAGTAATCGATGAGGAGGTTCCGTGCGAGACGTTGGCATTCGGCATGACGACCCAGCATATACGGATGACACTCATCGGCGAGGGTTGTGAGACAGGCGTGGCCAGCAAAGGCCATTTCAAAGGAAGCAAGGACGTGTTCGTTGCTTGACCACCATTCTTCCATGGAGGATAGGATATTGACTTGATCACAGCGTTTCTCGAGTTCCGTGATGACAGCCACGACAGGGATCTGTGTAGATACCTGGTTCCGAATGCGCAAGATGACATCGTAGGTCTGTTTCATGCCTTTTGTAACGCGTGCGATGCCGCGCATGCATACGACGACGAGGTGCACCCCGCCTTCCTTGCTGAGCTCTCTGAGGAGTGCCCGCAAGGCATGCTGCGCGGCTTTCGGTGAGACGCTCCCAAAGGATCCCTCACCAAGTCCAGGAGTGTCCCACAGACGAAATGCGTGGCTCTGAACGTCTGATTGCCAAGGATGGCAGTTCGTATGGGTGGTGACACCGCAGATGTCGTTGGCGGTGTCCGCGCTGTCTGCACCGGTAACGAGATTTATAAAAGAGCTTTTACCGACGCCAGTCTCACCCGCAATGACGACGTTGCGGGGAATGAGGTGCGGGGAAAGACTGGCACGAATCAGTCTCGATGTGTGTCGAGTCCTGTTTGCTCACCTCGACTGGCAATCTGCCTTGGCCATCTCAGCGGGTCTTTGGGGGTATGTGTGTTGACTTGGTGGCTCTACCAGGTCCTTGGCAGGTCATTGTGCGAGGTCAGCCTGGAGGCATCATGGTCACCTCGTTGGTCGTGGCAGACACGATCAATCAGTGATCTGCCACAAATAGCAAGTTAGTGACTTCAACTACTCTACAATCGCGCTTCTATTCATTAATATTATCGAGCTGAACATGACGAGGACGGTGATAGGTTCATTATAGTGGGAGACAGAGATGGTTTCCAATAAACTAGTCATCGACAGTAGTACAACTAAACCAAAACTACCTTGATAAAATGGCTGGCAACTCACACATCATTGTATCCTACATCATCAAGCTAGTTCAAAGTGATCTCGGCGCCAACGTATCCAAAATCGCAATCCTGTCTGACCGCCTTGCCTTGAGCGAACAGTTGGGCGGAAATGCACGACTGACAGACGAAGCAGAAATGAGGCTACTTTCCCCAACAGCAAAACAACACATACCGAACAATGCCCTTCTCGGCAAACTTGAGCTCGACTTCGACTTCTTTCCCA
>JBBPTN010000302.1:0-23522 GCA_038094075.1 Xerocomus spinulosus | reverse complement strand
TGTGATGAAAAGTTCAAGGCAATGTGGTTTTGAAGGATTGGCTGATGCAGTTGAAGATCGAAAATATACAAGGCTGGTTGTCCTCAATGTCAATGAAATACTCCGTATTCTGGTTTTGTGTGAGCACTGAACAAACCCGTCCATCATAATTGGTACTTGCACTCTGTCTTGCATTTACCCGTGTCACGACAAAAGACGTCACACAGACCATTTCAAAAGTTACTGGGATCATGACCACCAGTCACAAGCGCAAACGCTGTATCCAGGATACTCTGGTCGACCTAACGAAAATGCAGCTTGCCCGGCAGCGACTCTCCGAATTTCAGGAAGAGTTGAATGGCGTTGAAGAAACTGAGACCGAAATGGAGGAGATCACGAAGCACGTCAATGCGCTGCGGGGTATTCATAAGAAGCTCGTACGTTTCTGTCACCGGCAAGGGTGTGGTTCATCTCATGTGCTTGCCAGAAAATCTCGTTTTCTGCTGTCCAACGATCCGATCTCTCAAACATGGGACTAGAGCGAAGACCTTTTTGGTTTCACGATAGCAAAGGACATTGACCCGAAACATATTCAAGCTCTTTCCTTGCACATCGCTCGAATCTATCGTTCGACCAGCCGGAGAATAAGTTTGACTCGGTCACAAGGCGCGTACTTGATCAATATAGTTTGAAGCAGGTGCTCGAACGATCCTCGACGCCGTTCTCCTGACGATCGCCGACATCTCCTTTGACGCGAAAGAAAAAACACCTGTGGCAATTTTCCCGGGAATGCGAGTAGCCACCGGTGACGGTGTGCTGGTCAAGAATACTAGGAACCAATTTGAAACATGGCTCATTGGGAATGTTGATTATTGGATCTGTACTTACCAACACGAGAAAAATCGTGGTACCTATCATTTAGTTCTTAATCCGCGCAACGTCGCCTGGATGATTTTTCCCAGATGGGATACTTGAATCTACGCTCAGCGATCTTGTGATGTATGCAAGAAATCATATTATGTTAGTCGAAGCGAAACGAGATAAGGAGACGTTGGTGGATAGCATACCGGAAGCTACCGCTCAGGCTGTCGCTCTGAGCGAGGTAACTGGGTGCGTGGTCAGTTTATTTTGCCCTGCTCTCCCTTATTACTTAGTATCTAGCAACTAGACTGTTCGGTATTGTTTGTCCGATGGAAATGGGTGGATGTTTCTGGTGTACACGTGCGATGACCAAGGAAATCGCATCTTGTATGAAGGGCCGCTACTTCCGATCGCGCCCGCGGCAAATGTACTTTCGAATACGGCCGTGGTGGATGCCTTTGAGAAAAATCTTCGATGCCTTGTGGTGGTATTATACCATTGGGTATGTCTGCTGCAAATGTGGGATCATGATTATAACTGACTTTCCCATGTCATTTGCAGCTGATGGCAGGAGGTGATATCAAGAATGATCCCCTTTGTGAAATTTAATCATATTCTCTATGTAGATAGTAATCACCAGTGACTTGGCATTCAGCCATTTAACTCTTGGGTTGAAGTGGATGTTTCAACCCTGACCTGCAAGACCACTCCTTGTCTTATCAATGACACATTGATTGATTGATCTATCAGGGGTTGGCCCTTGAATGCCTCTTGTCCACTCCATGGCAACATGGGTCCAGATGCTTATCCAGTTCCAAATCCAATCATATGTTCCAATGCAGACCAACATGTGTACCTTGAGGACTTGAGAGACTTGGGTGTGAATTTGTGCACACAAAAAAGCTGGGTTAAGTGGGAACAGAAGTGGATTCAACCGCCGTCATCGGGCACGCACATCTGCAGATGCAGGCTACTTGGATGGTTCACCAGACGAGTCCAGCTGTACAGACTCATCACGTGAATGTTCACGTGATTCGATCGCGTCCCACGACGTCTCTTCAAAGCTTCAATCCACATTCCTCTGGTCCATTTGATCATAATGTGTGCAAACTTTGCAAGTCCATGTCTTATACATGTACAGTGTCGACGTAGATCGATCCTCCCAGTGAGCTCGTTTCCAGGCATATACAACAAGACCAAACCATAACCCTCGTATACAAAGACTATAACGCGACTCCACACAGCCCAACAGAAAAAAACGGCACCATCCACGGCCAAATTACTTGGCCAAGTTTATAGTGTTCACAACCGAAACAGTGATCGGGGAGCAGCCGATAACGATCACCCCGTTCTAGATGCAGAATCAACGATCAGCGCTCAGCCCCGCCCGCGTGCGACCAGGCACAGGGAAACTCACAAAGGTGTCATTGTTACAGCACACGGGCTCCTGGGTACACTCGGGGCTGCTCCCGACGTTCCCAGAACAGGTGAGTCCGACGATACCCGAGACCGAGCCGGTATTGACGCCAAAGAGGTTGAGGAGAGCGGTCGTCGTTGGGTTACTCGGCTGGTGCATGGAAACGTCAGCAGGTCGTTTGAGAGCATGAAGAGGGAAATCTCACGGTGGTGATGCTGTTGCAACATTGGAGAGTGCCCGTGTTGCACTCGCCGCTCTGACGGGCTTCGATCGAAGCGGGTGCACCGGCAACGACCGCAATGAGCGCAGCGATGGGAAGAAGGCTAGAGATACGCAGGTACATTTTGAAGATGGAGATTGGGGGATGCTGGTGGTGGGCTGCTCTTTGACTCACCTTTTATGCATCAAGGGGAGATTTGTCACCCCCGTCTGCTGTAGTCTTCGCACACAGCCTTGTTTCCCACTATGCACACAGAAACGAAGGGGAGGACCGTCGTGCCTATTATTTCTAGCTTAGCAAGGTGACTTTGCAGAGAAAGGAGTCAAGCCTGTCGTGAACCCAAGGGCTGTTCTGACCGGGCTTGTCACATGCCAACGCCCACGGGCATTTTGGTCCAGCTTTAATACAAAGGGAAGGACTTGGCACTGTTCCTCACGCAAGGTTCAGGGGGACACCAAAAAATGGCTAATGAACCAACGAAATATATTTCATAGTTGACCCCCTATCCAGTTCAGTGGGACCAAAAAACCAGTCCAAGGTTACGGGAATCCAGTGGATATCAGTGCCTGGGCGAAATAATGTTCTAGGTGCCACCATCTTGCAGCGGGGCAAGTCATGTGCCTAAGTCTGACGAACCCCATCAGAAATCCGTCAGGGGTCTGGACAAAGCTCACCGTAGATAAAATAGACTATGAATGTGTCAGTTATTCGATTCCACTTTGGCTGGTAAAAGTAAGCCAAGTGGGGACAGTCGCTTTGATGATTCTATTTCATCAAGGACTGGGGAAGCCATGCATATGGCCCAGAGGCACGGCTACGTAAAGACAAGTACCACGTTCATCTGCTGAAGCGCGCAGGCGCCCGGACAGAGACTCGGTGCCGCTCGGGAGCGTAAGAGCATGGAAGCCGTTGTGCTGCCAACATGAACAGCATGGAATGGCGTGGCGTATTCAAGGTAGTAAGTTGGGTGGTTATCGATTGAGATTCACGATGTCGAGCGTCGTTAGTTCGGTCCCCAGGCTGTGTAACTATTTCCACTGTGGGGGAAAAAGATTCAAAAATACGTTGAAAACATTGCGGCGAACTCACCCCACCGTTTATATAGCACGTACCTGTTTGGTGTTTATTTTTCGAACTGGACGACCGGCGACCACAAAGTACCCATGGGACATCGATGACCCAGAGATCGATAGCAAGTCTTACATTCTGTGTTGCCTATAGACGGCCACCATCCGTGCGGTATCTTGAGCACCCGTGGTCCGCCTGTCTCCTCAAATGCCACACTTCCAGATGTCCGCGCAATCATGGTTCATACACTGAGCATACCTTCAAAGTTCAACACTAGAGGCGGTCATTTCTTGCTTCCCAGCACTCTTCCCAGCATTCATCAGTATAAGCTCGAGTAATTCTTGGATCAAACTCGCTCCTACAATATAAGCGCCCGAACAGCATATAGCTAGCTCGGGATGGGGTCAGGCAGCAAGGACAGGACGAAAGGGCGGTGTGGCCCTCCCTTGTGTGTTGCTTATGGTGCTAGGACGCGACTCAGGGTAGTTTCCTCGATAACGATGCTGCCAACATCGTACACCTTGGCCCAGCATTCAATGGCCCTGGCCCCTGGATTCGGGTTCAGCGAACGGATGGAGAATAGCTAGAGCTGATGCGGGAATGTGCTAGCCCAAGGAGTCGGTGTTGAAAGCGGTGTTGGAGGGGACAGACGTGAAGAGGGCGAACAAGAGCAGGAAGACGACGGCATAGGAGAGAATGACCGAGGAGCGGGGCTGTGGTATGCGATGTTTGGGCGCAAGCGTGGAGGGTCCATAATCTCAGCACCGCCCCTGCGATATGAAATCGATAACAAAGTCCCAGCAGGGCTGCGGGCGGTGCCTATAGAGTCGACGATTCCAATCCATGCTTTTACCTAGACTTCCACATCCAAATGGTTCAGCAAGTGGGTGAATTCGAGTCACAAGGAGTGAAGTTTAGACTGGTCATGGATTGGGCATGTCAGAACGCATAATCATAGCATGACAAGACCAGGAGAAGAATAGAGAACATGCGATGTATAAAAACAAAGTGGGATTCACGAATGACGCCCCGACGGCCTCCTCCAAGGCTCTTCCGTATTGATGGCGGGGTGAATGTAGTCATGGACAACGCCAGTTTATTTTTCCGGGTTGGGGTTCCTAGGTACGATATGATAGTCAGGTGGACCAAGGAAACAAGGCTATGACAATAAGATCAAAGCAGGTACGTACATTCTCCGCTTGCCTCCAGGGAGCGTCGTGACATTCACGAATCTGTATAGCCATCATCAGCAACGCCAGCGCGCACTTTGTCCTTTTCATACCTGCGGTTGTAGAGCATGCGCTTCTTGGCACGACCCCTCGGGGATTTCTTCTTTTCCTGCTTTTCAACCTTTGGTGTTTGCGATTTGACCTTTCCTGCACGTGCAAGAGAACCGTGAACTGTGAAAATATCTGTGATGAGCGTCTTCTGGCGGTGAGGGGCGACGACGACGCACCTTTGCCCATGTTGTCGACGATGGCGAGCTCTGATCGAATGGCTATCGGTGAGCGGAGGATGAACTGTACAGTTTTCGGGAATTACCGACAGCCACACTTCTACGACCTGTGACATGTGTGACAGGCCAGCACACGGTTCTCTTTCCCGGTCTACATGCTACGGTGCTACGGTCCCCGCAATAACGACAACAACTACACACCGCAGTAGCAATGACGACGGTGAGGATGTGGATGGTGACTTTTCCTTCCACCACGACTATGACAACAACAACAGACACATTCCATACGACTGCAATGTCGATGACGAACGGCAGCATGATTACACACTCTCAACCACGACGATGACAGTGGTGGCGATACGTATGCGCCTTCTCGACCTTATGGCGACAGTGATATGGCAGCTGTGACCACGAGAACGAAGACCCACAGCGACGACATGGGCAGCATGTCATTAGAACTACAACGACAATCACAAGAATTTCGGGTGAAACGGCTACGTGCCCCCAACCGTGATGGCAGCGAGGTCGATGCTATTGCGCGGACATGGGCACACGGGCGTCCCACTACAGCTATGATGGCGAAGGTGATGACGGCTGCGCAATTGCGTGCCCTCGATGACGGTAAGGACGGCAAGATGTGGGTAACACACCACCAGCAATAGATGCAGCAATGGTGTCGACACCGCTCCGTGCCCCCTAACCTGTACTACAACCGGTGTGAGACCTGCCCACTCGAACTCTGGCAGGTGGCTACTACATGTATTATAGCCTATTCGTGATTCATTTTTTGACCTGCGAACAAGATCAATCGATCATGTATAATACGTACTCAACGTTCAACACTAGCCATATCCGACTTCCATTCGACATGGTCGCTTGTACTGAACAATCAAAATCCGCCACAATGGAATGATCATTGGCGGTATGGCAGGTGTGCTTTGTCACTTATTCTTATGGTTGGTGGACAATGGTTCACTCGTGCCAAAACCCTATAAATTGTGTAGCAGAGCCTGTACCTGCACACTCTTCACCGCAATGCGCAACCCATTACTCGTGCCAGAGTTATTTCGTTTAGTCTTGGGCTTCCTTGCTGAACCCAGCCGTTCTCGCCGTCGCGACCCCCATGCTTGCAAAGGTGTTCAAGTGCGGATTCCTGCCCCAGAAGGACAACACGCGATGGCTGCTCTGGCTCAGACATGTCGTGTGCTCTCGAATCCCTCCCTCGACCAGCTTTGGAAGAAACTAGGCTCACTCAAGACAATTCTCCTCAGCCTTGGCAATTTCGACTGGGACGACACGAACGTTGTGAGTCCCGATCTATTCATCGCTGTGGATCGTTCTCCAACTTCACTAGGATCCGCTGTCTGCGGCCGAGTGGGGTGTTTTGAATCGCTACCTCCCGCGAATTCAGGAACTCGAAGTCCAGGATCGTGACTCGTGTTTCTTCCTAGAATGTGCAATTTTCGAGTCTAATCTGTTACCCAACTTAAGGGTGCTCAGGTGGGAGATGTTTAAAAACCTGGTGAACATCCAGCCACTCCTGGGCTCTAGGCTCGTCTCCTTGGAGATCAGCACCTCTCCGTCCACGGGAGAATTGTCGTCATTGCTTAGAGTCTGTCCCTCGCGCTGTCCAAACTTAAAGACAATTACTATTCACTACCTTGGCTGCCGGGGTTTGCCTTTGAATCTCCTCTCCCAAACAGTGCACATGGAAAATATTGAACACATTTGTCTTCAAGCTTCCGTCACTGATGCTGCAATGCAGTTTCTCCTGCTGTCTTCGAAATTCAAGAGCTTTGTTTCTACACTAGACCATGCCAACTACAAAATTTCATCCCTTCGGCTTCCGACATGCCACTTTGCAATGTCAAACGTCTGAATTTAACACTTTATGAACTATATCCTATCATCAAGTATCGTCATCCCAAGACCTCCGAAAGATCAGAATTTGTTTTATTAGGTTGGAACTTGCTAGCAACATACGCAAGTTCTTTGCCAGACTTGCGTCCCAAGTTAAAAACCCATCCTTGGCTTCACTTCATCTTGAATCATTGGAAGATCAAAGCGGCAAGGGTTCTGATTTATACCCTCTTTCATACGGTACACTCCAACCACTCGCTCTCCTCACCAATCTTTGGAACCTCAGGATCATTCTACCGAACAAGATATCCATTGACGACAAAGAACTGGTAGAACTGGCTCGGAACTGGCCCCGGCTTCAAGTACTCAAGCTGTGTTACTGGGATGAGTCACCTGCCTCCGGAAAGAGCGTGACCTTCAATGGGTTGTTGTCGCTCATCTCTATTTGCCCAAATCTGCACAAGGTCAGTTTGACGCTGGATGCCAGGCAAGTTCCGAGCGATGCGCCCATTCATCCTGGAACTCTCTCTGTTGCCGCACTATGTTTTCCAAACTCGCCGATTGATGATCCACGCATGGTAGCAAGGTTCCTGCAGGCGCATTTTCCCCTCGTGAAGTCCGCTAGTCCGTCGACAATTACCTATGGATTTCCCCCATACAGCGGAAAACAATGGGATGAGGTCGACAAGTACTTGGCAGGCGATCGGAAGAAACCGGATTGAAACCTGTGGTCGTGCCATGATTGAATTTGTAGATCGTGTAGCAAGTAGGGTAGACGAGGTATAGGTATCAGGAGCAGGGTGTCCGAAATTTTACTTCAATCACTCTAGTTTACTCCACAGCAACGCTACCTAGGACCGTTGTGTAGACATCACGTAAGTATGTAGTGCCGCCACCTACTAAACAAATTAGCCTCAGACCCCCAACCGTTCTACCAACCATCATGACCTCCCAGGCTTCGGACGAGGAAACCCCCTTGTTGGATGCTCGAAACAAAAAGAGAACACCGCTGCCTTGGGGTCAATTCTCTATCATACTTGCGCTTCATCTCGCAGAACCATTGTCCTCCCAGGTTATCGCTCCGTTTGTCCCTCAGGTTTGTCCTGGTTATTGTTTCATCACCTCTTCTCACGACTTTCAAGTTGATACGGGACATTGGTGTCACGAACGGCGACGAAACTCAAGTTGGATATTATGTTGGGCTACTGGTACGTCCTTGTCACGGTCTCACTACCAAATCATTCATCATCGTTCATCACCGCTGTAGCATTCCTTATACTTTGCCACACAAGCCCTCACTATACTGCACTGGAGCCGACTATCGGATCATATTGGCAGGGTCTTAATTAGTTTGTGTGACTTATCTGTCTCGATGTACCGTTTTGGTCTGTCAAGACCTTTTGGGGACTGGTAATGAGGTACATTGATTTTCGTTAGAATACCTTTTCCCTTGAGCCTGACAATGCGTTTACCCAGCCGTTTTCTTGATGCCTCCCTGAACGGAAACCTAGGCGTGATAAAAAGCATGATTGTGGAAATCACAGATTCCACAAATCTTACGCAAGCATATGCATTCATGCCCATCGCCTGGTCTGCTGGTATCAGTTTGGGGTCCGTCTCTCGCACTATGTGGGCTCGCCTTTCTGATTGCATATCATGCCTGTAGCCCTTACATTGGTGGCGCACTATCAAATCCCGCTGACCAGTTCTCCAGTGTTTTCGGCAACTGGGCCTTTTTCAAAGAGTATCCTTACTTCTTGGCTTGTGCCGTACCTGCGACATGTTCCGTTCTTACATGGCTAGCCACGTACCTATTCCTGAAGGAGGTCGGCGCGCAGTAAAACCCGTCATAACATGGCTGACCCTAGTCGTCAGACTCTCGGTCGTCCTATATCATTGAGTCAATTGATCGGGTCACTGTTTTTAGCCAAAAGAAGAGATTCCCCTGCGCCCGACTCACCCAGTGGAGTACTTGGGAATGAGCATACTCAGCATACAGGGGTTGTCCTACCGGTCCTTGTATCAACTTCCTCTGCGTAGCGCTCATCGTACTCAGATTGTCGGAACGGTTGTGGACGGTTCGCCTCGGCCAAGGAATTTGACCAGCTTATGGACGGAATCACGGACGAGTGGGACAACCTGCCTGGATCTCACACTTCAGTGAGAGTATTCACTGCTCGGAAACCCCTGTAATCGGTTGTATCACCCTCATTTTATTTGTATTTTGAATATTATAGCTGTTGTTTTTGTGATCAATGCATTTCACGGCTAACGTACCTGCCATGCTCGGATCCATGAGGTCAGTTATTGAGTGATTGCGATTCTGATCGATATTGTTGTCCAAATCCAGAATGGGGTTTCACCACTGGTCCGCACCCCATGAATGCGTGCCGAGCTAGAGAATGAAGGGCACAAGGCAAGGGGTCTCACTACGGCTATCTTACCCGGGCTCTCTCCATGAACGACATGTTTGCTGGCTCTATAGGACACTCGAGGGACGTGTGAGCGCTGCCAGGCAGAGACGGAGCGCCAGGCGGGCTGTCCAAGTGGTCATCAGCTAAGGACGACATTGAGTCTGTGCTATCTACGTCAGGAGATGGGTGGAGAAGAACGCCACTGCCCCACGCTGGCTGTGTAAAGCGGAGAGGGTGCATTTCCATAATTGGCAAGTTAGACACTGGTTATCGTTCCCGGACCGCCACTCCGACTCGGAGGTCTACCAAATTGGCTTGTCCATGATCACCCTATCCTAGTCCACAATAGTGCCGGTCTCAGTGCATGTAAACTTGACCACCACAGGTATAAAAGACCGCAGTGCCTCAGATGCGTTTCCTCTGGTTCTCTTCCATCACTCAATCTTTTCATCCTCATAGACAAGTTTATGTACATCCGATTCGTGTCCCCTCCTCGGAGGTCTCGAAGAAGACCTTCGAGGACTCGTTCAAGACGTCGTAAAAGGAGTACTGCTAGTGTCGGAAAGAGTAGCAGTAAAGGCAGCAGTAGCAGTACAGGTAAATCAGCCAGCCCTACGTCGTCCCTCAAGACCAGCACCGGGAGCACTGGCACTGCGACTGGCACTGCGACTGGAACCAAGACCTCTTCTGGGTCCAGCGCCCCAACTGCTAGTGCAACGCACACAGTGTCGTTGACAACCCCAGCTGCGAACGGCAAGTCCTCTGCGGTCGCCTATGGACCCGGCGGTGGGAGCACGATCATCATTCCCTCTGGTCAACCTTTTGCGGGTAGATCTGCCGGAGGAGGAATGAGAAGCCAGATCTATGGGTCGAGGTAAGTTTTTTTTCGTTAGCTCCATTGCACGCGTGTATGGTCGTGGGCTGATGACCCGATTTCTTTTAGCGTTTATGGAAGTGGGTATCCAGGGTACTCAGTACCGGGGGTTGATGGACGCGGTTTTCCGTTTTGGTTTTGGCCCATTGTCTGGAATGGCGGTTCAGAGGCATGTGACATTTACCGGTCAATGTCAGCTGGCATCCGACTCACATTTATCTCGAATCTAGTACGGAAACCCATCCAACACCAGTCGTACTGGTGGCGAGTTAACGTTCATAATTTACATCGTCAACGGTACAAACACGGGCTTCTTCATTATCGCCGACAACAGCACTCTCGTATCGCTAATCACGTCGATCAACGCCAATTGTTCTTCCTTGCTTTTGCCCTCCAATTCCACATCACCGCAAGTATACGATCCATCATTCCCGGGGGCACCCCAATCTGCAGACGCATTGCAATACTACCGCGCTAGCAGCGTCGTCTCTGGTTTTTACGGTTCCAATGCTACAAATTCATCCATCTCACAGGGCAACAACGCGATTGCGTTCGACTGTGTCAACGAGACGATCGGACTCTCCGTACTGCTTATCAGCAGTGCTGATGCGCGAATGTCGATGCCGTCTGGTTCACTTTTGGTCGCGCTCTCCGTCCTGTGGTTGATCAAGTTTCTCCGTTTATGACGTCCGTATGCCTTTTCCTCGCGTATTCTGGTAGCACCGTCCCTGTGTAGCTAGTTTATGACGATTGGTCAGTTTGTTGTGTTAGTTGTGTTATCGACCCATGGCCTTCATCAGTACCAGTCACCAGACCTGCCGATCCAAGCGTCGCTGACATCAGAGACCTTTGATTGTTGCTCGATCTAGCGTCTACGACACAAGTGTAGTATTTGGCAAGTGGCTGTATTTGGACGTGTAGTTCCGACCTGCACGATGGACCCGTCCTCCCTTGCATTTCCCTATGACCTCCACACGTTTACCTTTGACCGCGTTCTCGACGAAAGTAGGTCTGTTTGAACCCGCTCAACACGACACTACCGGCGCATCTAGACCCGAACCTGCGCTATGTGATCATACTCGGGACGTTGCCTTCCCCAAGCACACAACACGACGTCGACGTTCGCCTGCCGGCTATACTCCGCATCGAACGCACTGCGTTCTCGGCCACGTTCATCGACCATTTGTCAGAGGGATTCGAAAGGGTCGTCGCCTCTACTCATCGTATCGGACATACAGACATCGTACGTCGTCCTCCACGCTCGTACAAGTCCGTGTGTATTCTAGGACAACCGGTTTGCATTTACACAGTATTCGTGGTTTCATGGCTGGTTGGTGCACAAGGAGGCCGTCCCGGATGTCAAGATCACCGTGATCTTTCCGGCGACAGAGGTCCACATCCTCAAGGTATTCGTGTTGTCTCCGCGCGATCGATCTCACCCAACTCGGGCATGTGGCCAGTATTCAAGGCAGGAACGGATCACGGTCCAAGAAACGCCCGCGCTGTATCGCACCGTCGTCCTGCCCTATATCGATGCGTTTCCTGCCTCGCGTACGCAGTGGTACGTTTTTTCGAGGATGCGGTCCAGATGACTGAACGTGTGCGCGTCTGTAGGGTCAGGGACATTATCGAGGGCAAGGCAGAGGTGGCGTCGGTGCTTTGTCGTACGTTGCAATTCGTCATTTTGCCAGATATGAAATGGGATCCGAGTGGCCCCATCACGTCGCTCTACCTCTTGGCGATCGCATTTGATCCTGCCATCCGCTCGTTGCGCGATCTCAGAGGTGGACCGGACGGCCATGTGGGCTTGCTGGAAGAGATACGAGAGAGGGCGTATGGCATCGTCAAGGAACGCTGGGGTCAGTCTCGGGGCACCCTCCGGATGTACATCCATTACCAGCCATCGTATTGTACGTGTCCTGCGTATCTTTGCACCATGACATGGGCTGATCCGAATAGATCATTTCCATGTCCACATTGTGCACGCGGAGTATGACGGGACATTGGGTATGGCGGTGGGACAAGCCCATCTATTGGAAGATGTCATTGCGATGGTGTGTCAAAACGATTCCCAGCTCTACTCCTTGGACTGATTGTATGTTGTCGTGTAGCTCAAGCACTCTCCGAATATCCTGTCCGAGCTCACATTGACGTACGCACTGGGCTCGCAACACGGACTCTATGATGCGATGGTAGCTGCACAAGTAGACTTGGATACCCCCAGTCTAGACTGAATCAACACTACTGTCATGTCTCACCCACGCACAAAAGGGTTGAGGATTGTGGCCCTTTTATCCTTGACAGAAAACAAGATTCCCCAGGCACGAGCATGAAAAGTAGCATAAGACAGCCTAGTGGCATGATATACGGAGGAAATACACATGGTTGTGCTGATGGGACGTTATACTTAGGTGGTCCTAGAGACAATGGTGTCAACATCGATGTCATATCGACAAGACCACGTTCGAGACATACTTGTGCGAAGCTTTGATGGCAGCAGCCTTGGCCTTCTTTTCTGCCACACGTTTTTGCAGGATGGCGCTAGAAAAAGGTAAAGTGTGAGCAAGCAGGTACGTGTTCACGATA
The DNA here is from genome assembly GCA_038094075.1 of Xerocomus spinulosus. NCBI lineage: Eukaryota > Fungi > Basidiomycota > Agaricomycetes > Boletales > Boletaceae > Xerocomus > Xerocomus spinulosus. The sequence continues at coordinate 10,787 of JBBPTN010000302.1, read as the reverse complement.
AAAGTCGTACTCGTATTCTGCTTTTTGCTCCTTCTGGCGGTCGAGCCGGCGACGGTTAAGGGCGCGCAAGTGACGGCGGCGTTGTTGGCGAATGGGAGTGACGAGCCGTTGGATTTTAGGTCTAAAACACTGAATGAGCATAGACCATCAAAGGTAATCAACAGAACGCACGCCTTGGTGTACGGCTTGGCGTTCTCCTTCTTTGCGCTCTTGACCTCCCGTCGGACAACATACTTTCTCACATCGTCTTCCTTGCTCAAGTTGAAGAACTTTCTGATCTTGGTCGCACGCTTAGGACCAAGTCGCTTTGGGAGGACGTTGTCGGTCAATCCAGGGATATCTTCCTCACCCTGCTTGACGATGACGAGCGAGAGCACGGCAATGTCTGGGCCAACAATGCATCCACGAACGGACTTGCGCCTACGCTCACCATCGCGACGTGTACGGTAGCACGAGTGTCCATCGGAGAGGAGTAAACGGACACGATGAGGAAGTAGAACACCTTGCTTCATGGGGAAGCCTTGCTTGTCGTTCCCACCCGTTATACGGAAGATGTATCCTTTGAATTCATCGCCCAACGCGTCCACCTCGACTTCTTGAGAGATTTTCTTCTCAAAAAAGATGCGACTAGGAGGCGGTGAGGAGCTGTAAGCAGAAAGTGTAGCAGAGTGCGTACAAGCGCCGCTCCTCATCGAGATTGATGGTCTTTTGCTGGCCGGTGGCTGGATCTACACGCAAAGATGAGCACATGAGCGTGGATCTCAAACACAGACTCACTGGCGATGTTGAGCTTCATGCTGTCGTGGACATTAGCAACGACGACGAGGCTGAGCTGAATGTACGCACATGGATGGTCGTCGTCGTCACCGGCGAGGTCGGTCTTGAGGATGGCGGGCGGCGAGTTGGAACACGACAACAAATTAAGGTTTGCAACTGTACAGCGTGACAAGCCACAATGTCACACGTGACACCACCCATCCTCATCCCCGTCTCATCATCAAGACTCTGCTCAACGTCCTCCCCGCCAAAATTTGTGAGTTTCTATCGTGTTCATCGTCGCTGACGTTGCTGACGATGGTCTCAGAGCAACCATGGGTCGTATGCACGCTCCCGGAAAGGGTATCTGTACGTGGTCGATCACGATGGTTTGGCCAGGTCTGAACATTACCCAGCCTCGTCTGCCCTTCCTTACCGACGTACTCCACCATCATGGCTCAAGACTACACCTGAAGAAGTCGTCGACCACATCATCAAACTCGCTCGCAAGGGTCTTACTCCGTCTCAAATTGGTGTCACCCTCCGTGACTCGCACGGAATCCCCCAGGTGCGCTTCGTCACCGGTAACAAGATCCTCCGGGTGTTGAAGAAGCATGGTACGTGATCCCCATTCGCGTTTTTGAATCTATGCGATCCCGTACAGGCCTCGCACCCTCGGTCCCCGAAGACCTCTACCACCTGATCAAGAAAGCCATCTCTGTTCGTAAACACCTCGAAGTCAACCGAAAAGACAAGGACTCTAAATTCCGCCTCATTCTCATCGAGAGTCGAATTCATCGGTTGGCGAGGTATTACAAGTCCAAGCAAGTCATTCAACCCAACTTCAAGTATGATGCCAACACGGCGTCGACGCTCATCGCATGATGGAGGTGTTGTTGGGTGGAATGGCGTTTTTGCGGGTGGTCTGCCATGTCGGAGTGGGTGACCTGCGTCAGACGAAGGGATGCCGTCGACTTGGGTCCGATACAAGTCTCGTATCATACTGCAGTCCAAAAATGTAGGCTTTTTACTTTCTTATGCATACTTTGACTATGCACATGATCATCATTTCCCTCCGACCATGCCACCCGTTTATTGTCCGCTCTGCGAACTCCCCAGGCTCATCGACAGTCCAAATTGTTGGGACGGGTAAGCTAAGGACGAACCTGGGGCGAGCAGGGTTACTGTGCTTATATCCCCTTCTCTGTACTTTCTCGTTACCTTGTCCCAGTGTTTTTTCGAGCTTCAAAGCGTCATCACAAAAGGTTAACTCGCAGTTGTGTAATTTATGGATGGTCCGACTCTACCTTCACAATGCGCAACCCATTACTTGTGCCAGAGTTGCTTCGTTCAATCTTGGGCTTTCTTGCTGAATCCAGCCATTCTCGCGGTTCTCGCGACTGCCATGCTTGCGAAAGTGTTCAAGTGCAGAGCCCTGACCCGGAAGGACAACGCGCGATGGCTGCTCTGGCTCAGACATGTCGTGCGCTCTCAGAACCCTCCCTCGACCAGCTTTGGCGGAAAATAAGCTCACTCAAGACAATTCTCCTCAGCCTTGGCAGGCCATGTCGTTTCGATTCCGTCGACGATAACATCGTGAGTTCTCTATTCCTTGGAGTGAGACTTTTGTCAACTTGAGTAGGATCCATTGTCCGCAGCCGAGTGGTGTGTTTTGAACCGCTACCTCCCCCGAATTCAGGAGCTCGAGGTCGCATATGAGGATTCATCGTTCTTTCTAGAATGTGCTTTTTTCGAAACTAATTTGCTGCCTAACTTGAGGGTGCTCAAGTGGAGGTTGTTCAGTCACCTAGCGAACATTCAACCACTCTTGGGTTCTGGGCTCGTCGCCTTGGACATCGACACATATTGGTTCGCAGGAGAATTGTCAATGTTTCTTAGAGCCTGCCCTCTGCGCTGTCCAGGCTTAAAGATGATTAAAATCAGGCATTCTGGCTGTGGGCCTTTATGCTTCTCTGTCCTCTCCCAAACACTGCGCATGGAAAATCTTGAATTTGTTTGTCTTGACACCTCTGTCAACAAAGCCGCATTGCACTTTCTCCTACTGTCTCCGAAATTCAAGGAACTTTGCTTCGAAACCACGTCACGCCAACCAGACAAGTTTACCGCTTCGGATTCTGACATACCCCTTCGCAATGTTAAACGTCTCAATTTAAAAACAACACAACTGTATACCATCAACACATATCTTCATCCCGATGCCCAAGACTTCAATGAGATCACAGTACATCTTTTCAACACAGAATTTAATATCGTCATACGCGAGTTCTTTTTCAGACTTTCGTCTCGGGGAAAACAATCTTCCTTGACTTCACTTCACATGGAATCCTTTTCGAAACGCCTCAGCAGTAGTCAGGATGAGTACATTCTTTCATACAATACACTTCAACCACTCGCTTTCCTCACCAATCTCCGGAATCTCAAGCTTATTTTAGAGAACCGGCTTTCTCTCGATGACGACGAGTTGGTGAACCTGGCTCGGAACTGGCCACTGCTTCATGTGTTTGAGCTGTGTTGCACCAGTAGGCTACCTGCCCCCGACAAGAAGATCACCTTTTACGGACTGCTGTCGCTCGTCTCCATTTGCCCACACCTGTACAGAGTCGGTCTCACGCTCGATGGCAGGCAAGTCCCAAGCGACGCGCAAACGAGTCATCCTTTTGTCACCGTGCTGTGTTTTCCGAATTCACTGCTCGATGATCCGCGCGTGGTGGCGAGGTTTTTGCGGGCGCACTTTCCGTTTGTGACTACTACTGGTCGGTTGACGACGTCTTATGGATCACCCCCACGTGAAGAACTATGGGAAGAGGTCAACTTGCACATGCACTTAGGCGAGAATGGATTGGAACCGTGCGTTTGCGTAGAAACCAATATCGATGGATCGATAGCTTGATTACTAGTTTATGTGTTTGTTTTTTCGGTTGAATTGACAGTCTTGGTTGTAACTACCAGCCTGGTGAACCACTGTGTACGATGAAGCTATGAACACCCGCCATGTGGTCTTCAGCCAGCTACCAGACAAAAGGGCCGGGGGCGGCCCGGGTCTGCAGGACCCTTGCCACCTCTGATGCCACTCGCGCAGACCCTTGAACGCTTCAGACCGCGTCGTCTTCCTGCTTACTGGTTCTGAGCGTCGAGGCCAATGTGCTAGTCCATTTCACCTTCGTGGCCGATCCATTCACACTAGGTGCTGTGAAGCTTTGGTGTCGTGGCCGAAACTTGGCCAAAACTGCCCATGCCAATGCCAGGCGAAACTTCCTGCTGGGTTGGGACAGAGGCGAAGAGACCATTCAAGAATTTCCAGTCGACCAGAAAAGGGTGATAAGGAACGGCTGGGGAGCCGATATTTGATCACGCTTTCGACCCATGATGATTCTATTGAAATACAGGCGCCTGTTCTGCTCCACTCTGGATGGAATGTTCTCCTCGATTACCACGCCAGGGATTTTTGAAGAATGATTCGAATGGAAACGACGGTTCCTTATGCGCTAAACCATTCCTGTGGATGCGCAAAGTTAAACGCTGGATTGGGAACCGAAAGGAACCAGATACTTTGGAGAGACTGAGATACTACCCGGATACGTCCAGAGGTAGGTTCAAAGTTGACCATTCTGCGAGACGTGCTCCCTTCATACAGTCGTTGGCATGTATAGATACTGCAGTGGCGGGCGTTTATACGGTCGCCGTTCGGCTCTCCGATGGAATATGGGCGGTCAGTACAGTCTTCTAATTGAATGGCGAAATCCACTCGACCGGAAACTAACTGCGCTTGGCTGGCCTCATGTTGAACATGAGGAGGTCTGGCGTCAGTTGGCTTCTGTGCGTTCCTATAGTGTTGCTCATTGCTTGTTGATTTTCCTAGGTTTGTGCTCTTTTCCTGGATAAATCCTCCCTCCCAATCGTGAACTGTGGGTTTTAGGACTAAATGCTTGGTTTCATAATATATTTTCTGAGCTCACTTTGTTTGATAGACGGGCATCAACCTCGGGAGCTCTAGCGCTTCTGTGCTATTTGAATTGAACCATCTAGTTCCGAATCAAACCTTGCTCGAAAGTTCCCGCTGGAAATTGGTGAATTACTCGTGGCCTGGCCAAAGGACGATGGATAAAAGGCGTCCATCCCCACCATCTTTCCCGTCAACGCCTTCCTTTCGACACTCCAACGACAATGTCATTCACAGACTCTGACGGTGACTTATCGCACTTCAATCCACATGGCAGACTTGCTCTGGCACTCGCTCATGCCCATGTTGACGCACAGTACGCACCATTTATTGCGTGCATTTGTTAGGTTTGATTAGCGTCTACAGGACCCAATTGCGAACTAGCTTTACGTCCCTCACACAAGATGCACAGGTCGAGGTTGACTACGTGGCCAAGATTACCGGGGGTGCGTCTGAATGGAAGAACCTGTTGGATCACCCGTTTCCCAAATCGTTGGCCAAGGGCGAAGCTGCTCTGAACGGCTTTCGGCACTATATGATCGTAAGTAGCGCATGACAACCTTTCTTTGCCCTGCCTTTCTTTGCCCTTGTCCATAGCAAGACGCCGGATACCTAGCGTATTACTACCGAGTGAGGATGCAATCTGTCAGCAAGTCTGGCACTTTTCAGCAAGTCAAGGACTTTGCGGACAAGATTGCGAAAAGCCTTACTTATGTCACCGCTGCGCGAAGTGATTGCACGGCAAAGTTGAGTGTTCCAAAGGATGTCGTCGAGAAGGAGAAGGAGTCGAATGAGCTCAAGAATTCCGCCGATTACTATCAATCCATTGTCAAAGATGGCAATTGGCTCGAGTACGTCAAAGTGTGGTTCTATAGGCGCATTTGATTGGCTGACAGATGCGCGTCCATTTTTGCAGTATTCACATCGCCCTTCTGCCCTGCATCTTGGTAAGTAAAATGTAGTTTGTGCACAAAAGGTTTTCAACACTTCCTAGGGTTATTACAAAATTGCTTCCGCGCTGTTGGTGGACCAGGGTACCGTCCGCAGTATGCTATTCTCTGGGTGAGAGAGGAAAATGCATTGACTAACCTACACAGACACGCTATACTACCCCTTGTGGGTTCAGGCAATGTCACCCCCGAAGTCTGCTACGGAGTATACAAGTAGGTCTTGCAGCGTATTCAGTCAGGATTTTGGCGTCCTCATAGTTTCAGCTTTCATCAACAAGACTATAACCGCGGAGACATGGGCAGCCAACAAGGACCGCTGGATCGGCATATTCAATCAGGCTTGCAAGAACGAGATAGCCTTCTTTACTCTTGGAAACGACCCGAAGAAGTACCCAGTTTATGACATCGCAGGGACAGACGGGGCCACTTTTGTGAAGAATGGCGTCTACACGATTCGTAGCTATCGCAGCAAAGACAAGGGGTATCTGACCCCAACTGCGTCCAACACGGTCACGATCAAGGAGTCCACCACTGAAGGAAGGGTGCGTGGTAGCCTCGCTCATCCGCCCTTGCCAAAATTCTCATTCGATCGTTAGTGGGAGTTGACAAACTCTCTGGAAGGATTCACGATCAAGAACGTGTCAAAGAAGACCTACCTTTCCGTTTCTGTCCAAGGCGGAACTGAACTGTCCTACGATGTCACTCTCACGCCCAAGGTGCAGACTCACTGGTCGGTCAACTTTACAGCTGATGGCACGACGTTGCCAAAGGCGTATCAGTAGGTGTCCTGTGTGCTCGCATGTACCGTTCTAACGCTACGGGTCTCCCGCAGGGTACTTGTCTCTGGAAAGCTGCAGTTCGCACTCGATGCACGCAGTGCCACGACAACTAATCACAAGGTATGAGTGATCATACGATCGTTTGTGTGAAATGATCGATCAAATTGACCTGGTGCGGTAGGTGGTCGTGACAAACAATTCCAAAGTATTCGACCAGGTTTGGGTTTTTGAACCGACTACTTGAATGCAAGGCGTATGTGTTCCGATGCGTTGATGTACTATTAGTTTTCGCAGTAGCCATGTAACGAGACTGTATATGATGCTATCAGCTGACAACCCGTACTTGGTGCCAACTGGTAACGCCTCAACCAGTCGGAACTACCGTCATCAACATTCAATATGCATCCGTCATTATTCCCGTAGACGGGATGCCTGTGGAGACCGTCACAACCCGGTGAAACGCTTTGCATATGGGACCAATGATCTAGAGGCCTTCTCACCAGCGACCAATTCCGAACAACATACGTACATATTTCATTGCATGGTTAACAAATTCTCAGCCAAACTTTGGAGGCGACCGTCATCAAATTAGTATTGCTTGAAAATGCAAACGTCGCTCCACTCGTCACATTTTTTCTTTGAAAGCGCATTGCCTTGAGATTGAAACCATTTTCTAGGTTAAAGTTCCCAGTGTATATGACATCCATGAGTATTTATTTTGTTCACATACGGGCCGCCCATGCAAACCTTGGGCTCGAGATCGACCACGTTGATCTATTTCAGTCGCGACGCCTCTCCTGTCAGCAGATGTATATTCAATGCTTGCTTTGCAAACAATCGCACCGTGGTTGGAACAATGCACGTATATCCTGTCGGTCATCCATGATGCATGAACCACGATACACCCGATAACCCTGGAGTATGACGCACCTCTGGGCCACAGTCGGGTTCGCACCTTGTCCATACACTCCAGGCGAGCCACGCCATGAGCCTGTCCAGGGAGTTTTCTCGCTAGCCATTCCAGATCCGAGTAACTTCCGCAGCGTCTAGGATGATTGGCGTGGCGTTCACTGATGAATCGATGCTTGCATCCTAGCAACCCACATCTTGGTCAAAATTGTATCCACCCAGCTCGTATATGTGTCATGGCGGAATGTGCGTATTGCCCAGTCCAGTGGTGTCTAGTCCAAAGACTGTCCAACAGGTCCATCGGCGCAACCAAAGTGGGCAGGTTAAGAGGTCAACATGATCGTGATCCTGCAGTGAGCTGTTCGTTACGACCCGTGTCTTGTTTTTGAGCAGTCAGCCCACCACCCACAGTTACGAACTGACACCTGCAGACAAATCCCTGCCAGAAGGGCCGCAAGCGGCCGGGGGTCTACCCAGGACCTTTGCCACCTCTCATGCCGTTCCAGTTGACAACCTCGACCACGTCGTCTTCCTGCTTACTGGTTCTGAGCGTCGAGGCTAATGCGCTTCGAGTCGGTGAATCGTAGTCCATTTCACCTTTGTGGCTGATCCTAGCAATGAAACTTTGGTGTCGCGGCCGAAACTGTGCCAGGCGAAACTTGCCAAGTTGGGACGGAAGCAAGGAGACCCCTTCTAGTCAACCAGAAAAGGTTGATCAGCTGGGCATCCGCTCCACTCCGCATGGAGTGTTCTTGATGGTGGCCACCGCAATGTCTTCTGATGAATGGTTCTAAGCTCTGTACGGAAACGAATTTCTTGTCGCTTTTGGGGTTTCTCATGAGCTCCGTGTTAGACTCTTCCCATCAACACAAAAAATCAAACTCCAGATTGGGAGCCAAACTGAGGTGGCAGATGCTCCAGAGTGAAGATACCGCGATTCTTAGATGCATTCAGCACTAAGTGATCATTTGGTAGGTTCAGAGTTGGTTCATTTTGCGAGATTATGGATTATAGCTCCCTTTGTACCATCGTACGGGGTCGTCAACACGTATTAACAGTGCATACTTCCGACAAGATTTCTCCAGTTTGGTCGTAACTCGGCTCTCCGTCGCACTATGAGCTGCCATTCCATTCTTCTAATCGTGTGACAAAATCCACTCGATCAGAAATTGGCTGGGTTTAGCTAGTCTACCCCAACATGAGGAGGTCGGCATCTGATGACTTCCGCATGTTCCCAGACCAAAAGTTATAGGGTTCAAACTCTGATTTCCTGATAGGACTTTATACTCATTTTGTTTGATAGATGGGGGTTAGCCTCGGGCGTTATAGCGCATCTTTGCTGATTGAATTGAACACTCTGGTTCTAGATCATTTGTTGTACAAAAGGTCCCGCTGGAGAGAAGCGAATTACCTATGATCCGGTCAAAGGACGATACATAAAATGTGCCCGTCTCCACCGTCTTGCATCCCAACGTCCTCCTTTCGACAATCCAACAATGACATTCACGGATTCTGATGGTGTCTTGTTGCGCTTTAATCCACATGGCCGACTTGCTCTAGCACTCGCCCATGCTCATGTTGATGCACGGTACGCACCTGTTATTACATGCATTTGTTAGATTCGACTAGCGTCTACAGGACTCAATTGAAAACCAGCTTTGCGTCTCTCACACAGGATGCACAGGTCACGGTTGACTACGTGGACTTGATTACTGCAGGTGCATCCGAATGGCAGAACCTGTTGGACCACCCATTTCCTAAATCGTTGGCCAAGGGGGAGGCTGCCCTGAATGGCTTTCGGCACTATATGATCGTAAGTTGGACGATACAACCTTTCTTTGCCTCGACTTGCTTTACCCTCATCCACAGCAAGACGCCGGGTACCTAGCGTATTACTACCGATTGAGGATGCAATCTGTCAGCGAGTCTGGCACTTTTCAGGAAGTCAAAGCCTTTGCGGACAAGATTTCAAAAAGCCTTACTTATGTCACCGATGCACAAAGTGATTGCACGACCAAGTTGGGTGTTCCAGAGGATGTCGTCGAGAATGAGCTAGAGTCGGAGGATCTCAAGAATTCGGCCGACTACTATCAATCCGTTGTTGCAGACGGCAGTTGGCTCGAGTCCGTCAAAGTGCAGTTTGATAAGCACGTTTAATGAACTGACAAATGTGCGTCGGTTTTTGCAGAATTCACATCGCCCTTCTTCCCTGTATCTTGGTGGGTGATAATGTGGTTCATACAAGGATGGCTTTCAGACCTTTTCAAGGGTTACTATAGCATTTCTTCTGCACTGTTGGTGGACCCAGATACCGTCCGGAGTATGTGCTTTTCTCGATGAGCGAGGAAATGCATTGACTGAGCTACGCAGATACGATATACTACCCATTATGGGTTCAGGCGATGTCCTATCCCGGGCCTCCTGCGGATTATAGAAGTAAGTCCTGCCGTTTTTTCAGTCAGTTTTTGGTTTTCTCACGATATCAGCTTTCATCAACAATACCATAACTGCAGAGACATGGGAAGCCAACAGGGACCGCTGGATCGGCATATTCGATCAGGCCTGCAGGCTTGAGATGGCCTTCTTTACCCTTGGAAATGACCCGGAGAAGTACCTTGCGTACGATATCGCAGGGACTGACGGGGCCACTTTTGTGAAGGACGGCGTCTACACGATCCGTAGCTATCGCAGCAATGACAACGGATACCTGACCCCAACTGTGTCTAATACACTGACGATAAAGGAATCCACCGACGAAGGAAAGGTGCGTGGTATCCTCGCTCATCTACCCTTTCCAAAATCCTCATTCCGTCGTCAGTGGGACTTGACAAACTCTCTGGACGGATTCACAATCCAGAACGTGTCAAAGGGAACCTACCTCTCTGTTTCTGTCCAAGGCGGAACTGAACTGTCCTACGATGTCACTCTCACGCCTGAGGTGCAAACTTACTGGTCGGTCAACTTTACAGCCGATGACACGACGCTGCCAAGGGCGTATCAGTAGGTGTGCTGTGTGCTCGCATGTGCCGTGCTAATGCTACGGGTCTCCCGCAGGGTACTCGTCTCTGGAAAGCTGCAGTTTGTGCTCGATGCGCGTAGTGCGACAAACGATCCCAAGGTATGAGTGACCAGTGTGAAATGTTCAATCAAATTGACCTGGCGCCTTAGGTGGTCGTGACAAACAACTCCAAGGTATTCGACCAGGTTTGGGTTTTCGAGCCGAGTGCTTGAAAGCAAGGCGTATGTGTCCCGACGTGTTGAATGTACTAGTACTAGTTTTCGGAGTGGCCATAGCCCACATCTTGGTCAATATGTGACAGATCTTCTGGGTTGTACCTCGGTGCCTTGTACGGCTCGAAGAGGCAGTCCCTCCGACTCGGTCATTGTATCCACTGGCACCCGCTCGTATGTGTCGTGGTGCAGTGTGCGTAA
>JBBPTN010000301.1:0-23686 GCA_038094075.1 Xerocomus spinulosus | reverse complement strand
GCGTTCACGTCGTGTTGTGTTTGTTAGCCCGACTTGACTGGTTTCAGTCAAAGCCGAAAGCAAGGAAAGTCGGCACCAGCTAAAGCGTGAAGAGGTCATGGGACTGGTATATTATATTCTGTGGCACCATGATACAGCGTCCAATCAGGCCAAGGTTTTACTAGTCGCTGGTTATGAGACTACGTCGAGTAAGTCTGTCAATTGTCTGAATCGATGGGGATTCACATCTCACCCAATCAGTCAGCTTGACGGTACGGAATACTATTACACTAGAGTAATATGATACTCACACAAGGATATCGGTTACACAGTGGGCATTGATCGAACTCTCTAAAAATCCAGACATTCAGAGCAAACTTCGAGCGGAACTCGTCGCATTTGGGGCCGAACCGACGTATGACCAACTCGCAAATCAACTGTCGTACCTTGATGCGGTTGTGCACGAGACGCTTCGTGTGCACATTCCCCTCCAGAACTTGAACCGCATGGTAAGTTTTTCGTTCGTACGGTGTACGTGTACAGCGGCTCATCGCAAGCAGGCTGCTGTGGATGATGCGATTCCGCTGAGCAAACCCGTGCGCACACGCAGCGGCGCACTCGTTGACCATATCTCTGTCGCGCGTGGAACCTACTTTACCGTCTCTGTGCCTTCCATGAACTGCTCGACGACACTGTGGGGTCCCGATGCCAAGACGTTCAGGCCGGAATGCTGGATAGAACAGGACGGAATTCCAGCTGGCACGAGGCAAGTACAGGGACACCGACATTTACTGATGTTTATCGACGGTCCGCGGACGTGTCTTGGAAAGGGGTTCGCCATCGCCGAGTTCAAGGTGCGCACGCGTGATTCGCGGCCGTGTGTGTATTTTTTTGATTGCGGATTTGTGGTAGATTGTGCTCTCGGTGCTCGTGAGGCACTTTGTGTTCGAACTGCAGGGTGGGCCCGAGACAACGATAGAGATGTCGAGGGGAATCTTACCACGACCAAAGGTTGCAGGCGAGGACGGCGCAGCTGTTCCCCTGCGTGTGCGTCGTGTCGAGTAATGTACAGCCACACAGCACCATCTACCCCGAGCACCATGCCCAGGTGCAAGTGTAGAAGGGCCTTGCGGTGCTGGTGACACATTTGATAGGCAGTTTCCAGTTCCGATGTGTGACACGTCTTCCTCAGAGTCTCGGCACTTGTGAGTTCTTCAGCTTTATATCTCCCGTGACAGTGAGACACTCCCTTTTTACCCCACTCTCTTCAGACAGAGTTTCCTCCCTCACACAAGCATTCATCACATCGCTATATTCGTGTCATCTCTCGATCTCCACCCTCATCATAAAGTTGTCGAAACAGAGTGATGTGGCAATCGTTGCAATCGTTTTTATTCAGCAACTTCTCTGCGATCCATCGCATCCATCTCATCAATGTTGCTTGTGCGATTGGAGCCTTCTACGCCGTTGCCAAGGTCTACCAAGTAGCCCACTGCCGATTGAAAACGACCGCTCTCCGTGGCCCACCCAATCCCTCTTTCGTTTGGGGCATCAGTAGGATGCTTTTCGAGTCAGCTGATTCAGGCGTGCAGATCGAGAAATGGGCGGAAGAATATGGTGGTGTGTACGAGGTCCCTATGGTCCTGGGGGAACGACGTATCGTCCTCTGCGATCCGAAAGCCATCGCACACTTGTTTGGAGAAGAACTGTGGACGTACACATTGACGCCTTTTGGAAAGCTCGCTACGGAGATCACTGTAAGTCGAATTGTTGCCAAGCACAGGTACACTGACCTAGCCTGGACCAGTTGGGAAAGGGGATCTTTACTGCAAGAGGAGAGCATCATCGTAGGTCAGTGATTGCATAGAAATAATAGAATGCATACCCCTGCTGATACGGTTTGCCATAGACTACGAAAGTTCTTGACCCCAGCCTTTAGCAACGTGGCGATTCGCGACCTGACCCCAGTGTTCTATGACTCAGCTCACAAGGTTCATGTTCAGTGTTTTAGGCATCTGGATTTCGCTTGCTCATACGTGAGACCTAGGCTAAAGGAATCTGGGATCACTTGATCGAATCAAACGGTGGGAGCGCCATAATCGAAGTCCAGAAGTGGTACGTGACTCCTTACTTTCATGATCGGCTGATCGTAATGTGGGGCACAGGATGAATCACATCTCGTATGAATGCTTTCCTGTTTGTCATTGTCATGTCTCAATGTTTCCGATCAGCCTCGACACGATTGGGATAGCCGGGTTTTCTCATGACTTTGGTTCGCTGGATGGTAAACCGACACCGGTCACGGAGATATTCGACGTGTTCGGAAGCGGTGGAGGGAGCACCGCCAATCTAGTCCTCATTATGCTCGCTCAGGCATTTCCGGCATTGTTGAGACTGCCAACACTGCACTCAAAGCTTGTCAAGAAGCTGAATCACGAGACGGGCAAGATTTCAAACGTCCTGCTCACGAAATCGAAGAGGGAGAAAGAAGCGGGTATCTTGGAAGAGCGAGAGGAGAAATCCATCCTTGGTCTTTTGAGTGCGCGTTCACGTCGTGTTGTGTTTGTTAGCCCGACTTGACTGGTTTCAGTCAAAGCCGAAAGCAAGGAAAGTCGGCACCAGCTAAAGCGTGAAGAGGTCATGGGACTGGTATGACATGGCATATTATATTCTGTGGCACCATGATGCAGCGTCCAATCAGGCCAAGGTTTTACTAGTCGCTGGTTATGAGACTACGTCGAGTAAGTCTGTCAATTGTCTGAATAGACCGGGACTCACATCTCATCAAATCAGTCAGCTTGACAGTACGGAGCCCTATTTTCCTCTAGTATTATGACACTCACACGAGGGTACCGGTTACATAGTGGGCATTGATTGAACTCTCTAAAAATCCAGACGTTCAGAGTAAACTTCGAGCGGAACTCGTCGCATTCGGGGCCGAAGCGACGTACGACCAACTTGCGAATCAACTTCCATACCTTGACGCGGTGGTGCACGAGACGCTTCGCGTACACGCTCCCGTTCGTGACTTTACACGTATGGTAAGCTCCTCGTTCGTACGGCGTACATGTACAGAGGCCCATTGCGAACAGGCTACTGTGGACGATGTGATTCCGCTGAGCAAACCCGTGCGCACACGCAGCGGCATGCTCGTCGACCATATCTCCGTCGCACGTGGAGCGTACCTCACCGTTTCTGTGCCTTCCATGAACTGCTCGACGGCGCTGTGGGGTCCCGATGCAAAGACATTCAGGCCGGAACGCTGGATAGAACAGGACGGTATTCCAGCTGGCGCGAGGGAAGTACAGGGACACCGACATTTACTGACGTTTATCGATGGTCCTCGGACGTGTCTTGGAAAGGGGTTCGCCATCGCCGAGTTCAAGGTGCGCACGCGGCCGTGCGTGTATTTTTTTGATTGCGGATTTGTGGTAGATTGTGCTCTCGGTGCTCGTGAGGCACTTTGTGTTCGAACTGCAGGGTGGGCCCGAGACGACGATAGAGACGTCGAGGGGAATCTTACCACGACCAAAGGTTGCAGGCGAGGATGGCGCGGCTGTTCCCATGCATGTGCGCCGTGTCGAGTAAGATGAGTGGTGCGCATTCTCGAGATTTGGGAAAAGACTAGCGAACTGACATGTCTGTGCGCACCACTCCATCCTCAAAGACTCATCGTATGAAGAGAACGGTGGAAGGAGCCGACATCCAATGTGAAATGCTGTTTGATTACAAGTGGCCACGGTTGACAGACCATGAGGACAGCGAGCACTGTGCCCTTGATGATCATCACATTCTCGACGAGTTCCTCGGCTGCCACTTGTGGATGAGTTCAGAGAACGGAAGCACGTCGTCTTCGGGGGCCTGTCAAGATCGATATTGAGGGATGGGTCAGTGTGAAAATTGACCTTGGTTCGTACGTCGTACGTGTACAGATGCTCATTGCAAACAGGCCAACGTGATTCCGCTGCCAAGTGCACACGATTGACTCCAATCCAGTCGTGCGCGGAGCGTACCTCACCGTCTCTGCACCTTCCATGAACTGCTGTGGACTCAATGATGCAATGACATTCAGGTAATAACGCTGGATAGAGGAGGACGCTGCGCCGGCTGGTGCGAGGTAAGTAAAGGGACACCAGCATTTACAGACGTTTATCAATGGACGAACGTGTCTTGCAAAGGGTGTCCCACCGCCGAGTTCAAGGTGCGTCGCATGGCTTGCCAAGAGGCGACGACGAGCGATTTCTGGCAAGATATCAACGTCTCCGAAAAAAAAAAAAGAAGTTTGTGTTGTGCAAAGAACTCGTCCGTGGGTCGTCACGTCCCGGACTTTCAACAGCTCATCCTGCGATCCATCTGCCGTCCTTGGAGGCAGCAAGACAGTGAACGTCGCATTTCGTTGGCACCGTCGCCACCTGTCACTTGTCATAGTCGAACACCCTCAGTACCACCACAGACGAGATAGTCGTCGTTGGCCGTCAACGTCACCGCATACAAGTACTACTGACTGGCAAGCTTGGAAGGTCCTTTGCCAACAGTCAGTACCGATCCAAGTTTATCCAAGTCGCCATCGTCCACATGAGCAATAGTACTAAGGAATCAAGAGGCAAGTGCGCAACGGCGCAGGTGGTAAGCTTGCGCGAGTGGGTGTCCGGAAGGCGCAAACCCAGTAGGGCATGTGAGTACACAACGGCACGTACACGACGGCGGTGAGTCTGTGCCAAGGATCGTGGGTTAGTTATTGTTGGGGTGGCCTGGCGGGTGTTGGAAAGTACGACGAGGTAAGGGTGTCCTCAGGATTCACAACTGTGTCAGGTGGATGCGAATGTCCAAAGGGTGGGCCGAGTAATCCGAAAGGTGGGTAACGTGTTGCCCGTCGCCGTCTTCTGTGTCATCCTCGTCACCTGCGGACGGGCGAGGTGGAGTGAGCTGGGTTGGACAAAGGTTGGTAGCAATAGTACGAAAAGTTAGTGACTTATTCAGAGCACGTCCAACATCCGTACACCTTGGACCAACATCTCCAGCATCGCCGACGTGATCTCCTCTACCTGCACACGGATCAGACTCTCCGACGCAACCCGCCTATATTCGTTCACGTTCCGGCGGTTCTGCGTGAGCAACAGTGCACCAAACGGTTGCCGAAGCCGGGCCATGAATTGGAGTACGTGTACCTGCTGTTCCTCTGACGACACAGTCAGAGGCGGCGCGAGTGATGTACCGCGCGAGCGGACGGACGACGGTCCAACGCGAGAAACGCGCAGATCCGTTTCTGTGTTCCCAGACCGTCAACGAAACACCCAAAGGGCAAGCGAATGATAGTGACTCGCCTAGCACGACATACTCGTCCTTCTCCTCTGTCGAAATCGTCCTTGACGTGCTCTGGACGGGCTGTCTGTCTAGAAGAAAGTCGATCCAAGGGTGAACGAGGCACAAGGAACTGAACTGAGACAGGTCTTCGTCCGTCTTAATCTCCACGATTCCGAGTCCGTTCGTCTGCGCACGGAAGACGTGTGTCGATCTACGAGATGAGAGCGATGCGCGTCCAAGCCTAAATGTGAGACAAGGAAGTCTGACACGTCTTCCCGACACGGATGGTACAGGGAGTTCCTGCAACCGGTCGTACAAGCTCGAGAGCAAAGGGAAATCGAGCGAACGCAATCTGCTCGTCACCGTTCTCATCTCGTCATTGGCAATAGCGGGAGGGATGTGTGACGTCGGAGGATGGCTGAACACCGAGATACTGGTCGGAAAACAGCTATTGAAGCTGCCAGACTCTCCTGTCCACGCAAGGATGCTCGTGTCTCCGCAGCTAGTCAGCAACTCTCCCAAGAGCCGTCCGAGTGCCTTGTCCCCTTCGCCATATGTGATCGGCAAGGTGATCGAGAAAATCCCGAGCAGGGAGTAAGCTGCGTCTTCCGCCCGTGTCGTCTGCCGCATGGAGGCAAGGCGAAGCTTTTCGCGTATATCATTCAAACCTGGACGGAGTGACACCAGTGCTTGTGCAGAGATTCCTGTCGCCTCCTCCATTTCTGCGATGATCTCTGGCGAGTCCTTGTGGTTGTAGATGTCGAGACCAAGGTATGGTGTCCAGTCTTCGGTGTAGAACCTAACGACTTTAGAAGCGTGGTACTCCTGCAAGGTCCATCCACGCATATTCCACCTACTCTTCGTCAGAGCACCTTGCAGCGCTCGTCTGCCGACCCCACGGAGGAAGATGATCGTCATCGCTGAACCCTGGTACCACTTGAACATGCTGACGAGGGCTTCCTGGAGTACAAAGTGGTCTCCTTTGTCGATACAGCATGTATCGCTCCATGCCCAATTGAACCCAGCATCCCGTATGATCTTGCAAAACATCTGGAGCTTGTTGTGTGTAGGAAACTCGTCGAGATCGTACACGAGAATTTTGGTGACCTTTTGGAATAGAGGCTCGTTTTCTTCCCATGTGTGCGAGAACGTGGTATACGAGTAAAATTCATCCACCACTTGTTTGATACGAGCATGATCAATACGGGTCGTCATCGATAGAATGAGCTCTGCAAAGGCGGGCGTCGCTTCAAACGCAGCAGCCTGCTCCGATTTGTCACAGAGACGACCGGAAATGGCGTTGATGAGGACAAGGGGAGTATCACGGATGGCATTCTTAATAGCCGTCCGGATTGTTTTTTTCGTCTGCTCTGGCTTGACATAACCACGAGCCCGATCTGTGCGATGTCATCAATAAAACGGAATCACTAGGAATGAATCCACATACTACGAATTTGTGGATCAGACGATTCGGACATCTTCACGAGCATAGTCTCAAATGCAACTATAGCATCCTCATAAGACCCTGTACCACGTAACGCCTCGTACTTCCACTCATATCCCCATGGAGAGGATGGATCGAGCCTGATTATCTAGAGGACACCAATTAGCGTGCAAGAATACAAACATGGCAGAAGCAAGCTACCTCGTTCGCATCATTCAAGACATTGTCCCACCTTTTCTTCCCCGCATGTGCCTTGCTTCGCTTAATCAGCACATCCTGTGGACTGGCAGGATCCAGCGATAATGCGGTTGTGTAGTGTGAGACAGCTTCATCATATTCCCCAGCATCTAATGCGTTGTCCCCAAGGCCCTCCAGTTTAGAGCAGCATTGGGACTTGAAGTCTGATCAAGGATGGTCAAGACCCTCGTGCAGTTTGTAGATGTGATCGCTCACCTCGAGTCCAGTCGGCCTGTTCGCTATTCAATCCTTTCCCCAGTTGATCAATATGCAGTACCAGGTCACTAGCCTCCTTTGTACGACCAGTCGAATAAAGGACCTGACACAGACGCTGCTGAAGAGCGAACGCAAGGTCATCGAATTTCCATCCCGTAATCTGGAGATCAGAATTAGTTTCATGGACGCAAAGCAGGCTAGTCGAGGATGTACCAATACGAGTATCAACGGTGGTTGATCTGTATGGTTCCTCAGTTTATCCCGCGCATGCTCAAACAACTGTAATGCATCCCTGTAGTTTCCTTTTTCCATTTGCGAGTTTCCAAGTAGAAAGTACATATATGCCTATTGGGAGAATCAGAATCAGTGGTAGACCGTTTCCATGACCCACCTGTAGAACGTATAGTGCCGAGTTAAGAACCACAACACTGATGAGGTCTTCGACACGTGAGATTGCATCGTCATGCTCCCCGGCCAAAAATAGTTCAACAGCCTGATAGAAATGAAAGTAAACGGAAATCAAACATTAAGTGACATACCTTGACGAGAAGGAGAACGTCAACGTGAGTTGATTGAAAAATCTGACATGCAATATCGCACGTTCGACACCCTTGTAGCAATTTTCCATTTCCAATGAGGGCGACACACTTTGCGATGTAGCCAATGACAGATGGCTGTACTTCGATAGACTTGAGCAGTTGTTAGCGTTTATATGCATGGGAGGGGGGGTAAATACCTGTTTGGCATCACTTAATGCCTCGTCCCATTTTCCCAAGCGCGCCCGAACGATGGCTCGACTAGCAAGTGCGTGATAAGCACCATAGTATGTCGAGATTTTCTCAGCCAACAATGACTCAGCGTCGATGAGTTGACTGTCCTTCCACAAGTCAAGTACGGCGCTATCAATAAGTATTTCGGGCTCCTAGAATGAGGTCTATATTCACTCGTAAAAAGACGATATGATACGAAACGCACCCTGACACAAGGCACGCTTTTAATGCTGATTTTGTGATCAATTCCAAAAGCTAAAAACCGGTCGTCTGGAGAGACTGCCATTGAATGTACGGCTTGAGCATGTGAGAAAGAAAAAGGAGCGAATTTGATGCGTAGTGAGGTGTCCCAGAGCGTAGTAGTCCTATTTGCAACGTATGCAATGAATCCCCGATGTTGAGATAGGGCAATGAGCGGCTTGTCCTCAGGAGGAACCTGCCACTGTGAGATGATTGACCCAGTAGATGCGTCGATCGTATTGAGCTTGTCCGATCTAGTTCTGACTAGAATGCGGTCATCGAGCAATCCCGGAATGAATCCGTCCCCAAGGATCCCATCTTGCAGATCGACCTTGACATCCCAGACTCGGATCCGTTTATCAGCGGCAGTTACAATTCGGTCCCCCTGTGGAAAATATTTGACTGCCCTGACAGTGTTTGTACTTGTTGACCGTGTGGCACGTCCCAGATGGTGGCGGTGCTATCATAAGCGGAGAGGAGTCGGGGAGAGTCGGGAGAGAAATCGATGTCTCTCTTGAATGAGATACGTTCTGTACGCAAAGACTGGTTTGTAGTTTGTGGCATCCCAAACGAACAACTCGTCTTCCAAGTCTCTTGACGCTGTTGCGATCCATTTGCCATCCTTGGAGACAGCAACACGGCAAACGTCCGACGCTGGCAGCCTCGCCACTCGTTCGCCATCCTTGACTCGCCACACGAAAACATCCTTGTGCCCACAGCCGACGAGGAACTCGCCATTTTCTGTGTATGTCAATGCTTTGACAGCTTGTCCTATGTTAATTTCGATGGGCTGGGAGAAATCTTGTCCAACGATCAGCACCGGACTAGCTGTATCCCGTCAATACGCACCGCTCATTGTCAGCATGGACGTTATCAATCAAGAGGGTAACTGATCAAGTAGTGAGTACACGTTGCCCTTGCTAGAAATACCTCGTGCAGTGTTTTCAGCGCATCATATCACCGAGTATCTCCTTCTTTATTAATATTTTCCAGATGGCTGGATTCAGAGACGATAATGATCAGGTAACTTGATTCCACTCTATAATTTTACGATTGCCGCCATCGTTGCAACTTTCAGTGGTGATCCGGTGGACGTGGTACTACTGGAAGTAGGCTGGCATGAACTTCAATGTGTACCAGTGCACTTGGCGTTTATCATATTCGTGCTCTTGTAGTACCTCAAACGTGGTCTTTCCCCACACTGTCCACTCTAGAGAGGGCGATAACCACAACCATCTGCCACCTGCATAGTGCATTGATCGTTCAACCATGTGTTACGGTTGGACGTGAACTCCGTAAAGCCATCAAAGCACGTCCAACATCCGTACACCGTTTATCAGCTTCTCCAACGTCGTCGGCACGATCTCCTCTACCTGCACTCTAATCAGACTCTCCGGGGCAACCCTCGTGTATTCCTCCACATTCCGGCGGTTCCGCGCGAGCAAGAGTGCACCAAACGGTTGCCGAAGCCGAGCCATGAATTGGAGTACGTGTACCTGCTGCTCCTCTGACGACACGGTCGAAGGTGGCACGAGCAATGTATTACCAGAGGAGAACGAGCCACAGCCCTCATTTGATGACACCCCAATGCGAGGCATGTGTGGCGCTGGGTCCATGTTCCAGACCATCAATGAAGCGTGAAAATGGGTAGACAATGGCAGTGACTCACAGAGCTGAACGGACGGACCATCCGTTGCCTCTGCAGATATCGCCCCTGACGTGTTCCGCACGGGCTCTCTGTCCAGGAGAAAGTCAATCCATGGGTGAATGAGATATAGAGAGCCGAGCTGGGAGAGATCCTCCTCAGCCTGGATCTCCACAACTCCGAGTGCGCTCGTCTGCGCACGGAAAATCCGTTCTGATGCATTCCGAGACGAGAGTGCTGCGCGCCCAAGTTTGAAAGCAAGACATGGAAGTCTTACCCGCCTTCCTGTAACGGACGGTATAGGAAGTTCACAAAGTCGATCGTACAGCTTTGTAACCAACGTCAGATCGAGTGACGACCGGGATAATTCATCGATAATCATTTCTACTGCAGTATTGGTGATGGTTGGTGGAATGTGAGAGGTGGGCGGCTGCTTGAACACACCGATACTGGCCGGAAGACAGCTGTTGAAGCTGCCAGATCTACCTGTCCACGCAAGGATGCTCGTATCTCCACAGCTAGTGAGCAGCTCCCCCAAGAGTCGACCGAGTGCCTTGTCTCCTTCACCATATGTAATGGGCATGGTGACAGAGAAAATCCCGAGTAAAGAGTAAGCCGCATCTTCGACTCGCGTCGTCTGTCGTGTAGAAGCAAGGCGAAGCTTTTCACGAACGTCGTTCAGACCTGGGCGGAGTGACATCAGTGCTTGTGCCGAGATCCCCGTCGCCTCCTCCATCTCCGAGATAATCTCCGGTGAGTCCTTGTGGTTGCAGATCTCGAGGCCCAGATACGGCGTCCAATCCTCGGTGTAGAACCTAACGGCCTTTGACGCATGGTACTCCTGCAAGGTCCATCCGCGTGTATTCCATATGCTCCTCGTCAGAGCACCACGCAGCGCTAGTCGGCCAACCCCGCGGAGAAAGATGATTGTCATCGCTGAACCCTCGTACCACTTGAACATGCTGACGAGGGCTTCCTGGAGTACGAAGTGGTCCCCTTTATCGATACAGCATGTATCACTCCATGCCCAATTGAACCCAGCATCTCGTATGATCTTGCAAAACATTTGAAGCTTGTCGTGTGTAGGAAACTCGTCGAGATCGTACACGAGAATTTTGGTGACCTTTCGGAATAGAGGTTCGTTTTCTTCCCACGTGTGCGAGAACGTGGTATACAAGTAAAATTCATCCACTGCTTGTTTGATACGGGCGTGATCGATATACATAGTCATGGATGAAATGAGCTCTGCAAAGGCTGGCGTCGACTCGAATGCAGCAGCCTGCTCCGATTTGTCACAGAGACGACCGGAAATGGCGTTGATGAGGACAAGGGGAGTATCATGGATGGCAGTCTTAATAGTCTCCCGGATTGTTTTTTTCGTCTCTTCTGGTTTGACATAGTAATCGGCCCACTCTGCGACACGGTGTCAATAGAGTTATCGGTATGGTATGAATGCACTTACTACGAATCTCTTGGTCGGATGATTCCGACATTTTCAAGAGCATGGTCTCGAATGCATCTATAGCATCTCCGTAATTCCTTGCACCACGCAATGCTTCATGCTTCCTCTCGTATCCCCATGGTGAGGATGGATCAAGCCTTATTACCTGAATAAGACCGGTTAGCGTACAGAAACACAGACATGGCAGAAGCAAGCTACCTCGTTCGCATCTTTCAAGGCATCCTCCCACCTTCCCCTTCTCACATATGCCCTGCTTCGTTTAACCAGCATATCCTGCGGTCTAGCAGGATCCAGCGATAGCAGAGTTGTGTACTGCGAGATGGCCTCGTCATATTCTGCACCATTCATTGCCTTGTCTCCAAGACCCTCCAGTTTAGTACGGCATTGGGACTTGAAGTCTGATACAGAATGATCAGAATCCTTCTATGATTGGTAGACGCAACCACTTGCCCCGAGTCCAGTCGGCTTGTTCGCCATCTATTCCTTGCCCCAGTTCTACGGACATCTGATGCAAGCATGCTATGACATCCACTATACGGTCCGTTGTTTCAAGGCATTCACATATAACTTGATAGATTATGATTCTAGGGAGCACAAACTATCGGTAAAAGTGATGTTAGCGTCATGATAGATGTTGGGACAAAGAACTCTCACGTTGACAGCACTAGCAAAAGTATCATTCCATGACACAGTCAGCAGTTTTAGCCTCACCCATCCTCTGAAGAGTGGCATCAGCGGGTGTATTGCGGGGGATGTCTCTTGAGGCATCGGCACATGCCTGTTGTGAGCACTCTGAGTATTGCTATCGCTCACTGATGTAGAAAGACACCATTGCATGAAATCTACAGTAAAATCGGAAATCTGTGACGAAGCGCAAGTCAACGAAAAACCCACCAAAAATCCATGTATTGGTGGGCTTATTTATATCGACACCCACTGCAATATTCAGTAACAGATCACCAAGTTCCATCGTGCAACCGGCCGCATAGAGGGCCTGACAAAGACACTGTTGGATAGCGACTTCAAGATCATCAAACTCCCATCCCGTTATCTGAAAAAATCGAGATTAATTCAGGTAGAAGCCAAGAAAAGTAGAGATATACCAATACGATGATCAACGGCAGTCGATCTGTGCGGTATCTCAGCCTATCCCGCGCAAGTTCATACGACTGTATTGCATCCTGATAGTCGCCTTTCTCCATCTGCAAGTTTCCAAGCAAAAGGTACATATACGCCTACTGGAGTCAGTGGTGACACTACCAGACGATACGATACCCATAGCTCACCTGGACAACATAGAGCGTTGAGTTCAGGACCACAGCATCAATGAGGTCGTCCAAACGTGCAATTGCATCATCATGTTCTCCAGCCATGAATAATATGACGGCCTGATGGAGATGGAAGCGGAAGCGAAAACAAACGTCCAAAAACATACCTTGACGAGAAGAAGAATGTCAACGTGAGTTGAATGGAAAATCTTGCACGCAATGTCGCATGTTCGACACCCTTCCCGCAATTGCCCCATTCCGACGAGGGCCACACACTTTGCGATATAGCCGATGACAGATGTTTGGGTTTTGAGAGACTTGTGGTGGTGTTAGCGTGAATGAACATGAGAAGGAAAACGAACACCTGTTTGGCATCGCTTAATCCCTCGTCCCACTGCCCCAAGCGTGTCCGAACGATGGCTCGACCAGAATATGCATAAAATGCACCGTTGGATGTCTTAATTTTCGAGGTCAATAGTGCTTCAGCAATGGCGAGTTGACCATCCTTCCACAGATCGAGCACAGTATTATCAACAAGAATTTCTGGTTCCTGGTACATGGATTCGTAATGAATCTGAGACGATCAAAGACAGACAGGATTCAGAACGCACGATGACACAAGATAGGTTTTTCACCCCGATTTTGCCATTTTCTCCAGCTATTGCAAGAAGCTGGTCGTCTGGAGAGAACGCGATTGAGCGTACGTCGCAATGGTGTCGGATGAAAGCAAGTTGGGTGTGTTCCGAGATATCCCAAAGTGTGATAATGTCCTTTGTAGAGTGTGCTACGAATCGTCCATGTCGAGGTACCGCAATGCGAGGGCGGCCGTCACGAGCAACTGGCCACTCCAAGACAAGTGAGCCAGTGGTTGCATCGATTTTACTGAACACTTCGTCAGTTCTGACCAAGAGGTGATTGTTGGACCAAAGGAGAGTCGTGAAGTTGCGGAAACTGCCCAAACCAAGTATCAGGATGGAGAATGAAACAAGCAAATGACCATTGTCACTGCTGTCCCAGACTCGGACAGATTCCGAACCAGCTATCGCAATTCGGTCCCCTTGTGGAGAGTATTTGGCAGCTCTGGGCGACTCTTGCTCGAGTATTCGTACTCGTCGACGCGCTGTGATATCCCAAATGGTTGTGCAGTCCGAGCCTCGCCAGCAGTTGTCGGAGGCGCAAGCAGCAGTGACGAGCCGAGTCGAGTCTGGCGAGAAATCGACGTCCTCGATACCGTTCGGACCCGTCCTGTATGTCAAGATCTCCTCGTAGGTCGTTGCATCCCAAACCAATACCTCACCCCCGGATGACCCTGCTGCGATCCATCTGGCGTCTCTGGAGACAGCAACACAAAGAACGGTGCGGTCAAATGTGCGCGCTGTCGTCGCCACTCGCTCGCCATCCTTCACTCGCCATACTCGAACGTTTTTAGTCCCACCGCTGACAAGACACTCGCTGC
Organism: Xerocomus spinulosus; assembly: GCA_038094075.1. Lineage (NCBI taxonomy): Eukaryota > Fungi > Basidiomycota > Agaricomycetes > Boletales > Boletaceae > Xerocomus > Xerocomus spinulosus. The sequence goes on along the minus strand of JBBPTN010000301.1, from coordinate 9,665 downwards.
TTGGTGTAAATGCCACTGCCTGTATGTCGTGGCCAGCGTTAATCTCTACGGACTGAGAGTGGCCTTGACTACCGATCAGTTCAAGTCCAGCAGCATTATCATCCGCCAGCACGTACCGCTTGTCGTCGACATGGAAGCGATGAACAGGGTAAGTGAACAAGCTGTGTGTGCACGTTACCCTTCCTTGAAATAGGTGCCGCCTGTGTTTTCAGCGCTCGAGAGCGGCAGGTGACTCACTGGGCGTTTTTGCCCATTGAATGACCGCACTTTTGCTCTCGAGTAGGATCGCCTCTCCTTGACCCTATGAGCAAAGCCAGTGTATAATCGAGATTCGAGTGTGTGGCCGTCTATCAAATCACACGTATTGCCCCACTGACACTAGAGTCAGTCTAGCAACGCGATTCACTAGGGCAAGGGATTCATCTAGTAACATTCGTGCTATAACCCGCCAGTTATCGGGTCAATGTGAGTAGTCACACTATGAACACATGGCATGTCGAACTGATATCTCGGTGGCAGTCGCGGCGTATATCTCACATACAGATAGCGCCATCCTCCGAGCACACGAGTATGGGTTTGTACGCTATCTAGTCAGAGTACGTTCTGAGAGCGACGTACCCATGGCCGACCACGTCGTGGTACCACATCCTGGATGCAGGACCAAGGAACGATAATGACTCTACAAAGACAAACGAATCATATAAGTCCAGGTGAGGTCCGACATTTCCCTAATGCCACTTGTCGTCGAGGGTGAGGAACGACGCCATATCCGCGCTCATGCGAGAAGGGCCACGGATCGGGGCCGTGCCGTCCGAAGCAGCCTAGTATCCAAGCGTCTCCTTTATTGCAAGCAGCACCATGACAGATCTCCCATCTGCAAGCGTTCATGTTCGTCTTGTTGAATCTACTTTGCTCAGCAGGTTGAATCGCAGGCATGGAGGATGTATGTGACTCACTCGTGCTGTGCATACCAGACATCGACTTGATGTCCATTGAGCACGGCAATAGTGCCTCGCTGTACAATTATGTGTTACAAAACAGAAACCAAGATGCAAATTTACCAAGAGTCACTCGCAAAAGGCGATGCACTCGAGATGGGTCAGCGCGATAGAGTATAAAGGTAGGATATGAAATTTGTAGAACCATCAAAGCACGTCCAACATCCGTACACCCTGTGTCAGCTTCTCCAACGTCGCCACCGTAATCTCCTCTACCTGGACCTTGATCAAACTCTCCGTAGCGACTCTCCTGTACTCTTCTACATTTCGGCGTGCTCGCGTGAGTAAAAGTGCTCCAAACGGTTCTCTAAGCCGAGCGATGAATTGAAGCACCTCCGTCTTCCTCTCCTCGGGCGACACAGTCGAAGGGGGGAGGAGCGATACATTGTCCTGGGATGACAACGCACGCCATACGAACGACAGCCCAGAAAGGCGAGGGATCAATCGTGTCGTTCGTGGGTTTCGGTTTGTCAATACGATGCTGGAACGGTCAGAAAACGACGACGAGTCGTGCAGCACGGAACTGTCGTCGACGACCTCATCGGCTATTGTCTCTGTTGTACTCCCAACAGGCTGTCGGTCGAGGAGAGAGTCGATCCAAGGATGAACGAGGTACAAGGAATCCAACTTGGAGAGATCTTCCTTGGATCTTATCTCTACTAGCGCAGTTGTCTGTGCACGGAAAACAGACCGATTCCGGAGGGTTGCTACCTGTCCGAGCTTGAAGGTGAGACATGGGAGTTTCAATCGGCGCCCTGAAAACAATGGTACAGGAAGTCCATGCAGTTGGTCGTACAACCTTGTGGCCAAAGAGGAACTGGGCAAACGCAGTCTGGTAATGATTGTTTCCATTTTGTTGTCAGTGATCGCTGGAGGGATGTGTGAAGTCGGAAGTTCGCTGAACACTGTGATACTGGTCGGAAGACAGCTGTTAAAGCTGTTGGGCATTCCTGTCCATGCATGGATACTCGCGTCTCCTGAGGATGTCAGTAACTGTGCCAAGAGTTGACCGAATGCCTTGTCTCCCTCGCCATATGTAATTGGTAAGGTAATGGAGAATATTCCGAGCATGGAGTAGGCCGAGTCCTCGATCCGTGTCGTCTGTCGTGTAGAGGCAAGGCGAAGTTTTTCACGAATATCATTCAAGCCCGGGCACAGTGACATCAGGGCATGCGCTGAGATCCCCGTTGCGTTCTCCATCTCCGAGACGATCTCTGGCGAGTCCTTGTGGTTGAAGATCTCGAAGCCCAGATACGGAGTCCAATCCTCGGTATAGAACCTAACGATCTTTGACGCATGGTACTCCTGCAAGGTCCATCCACGCATATTCCATACGCTCCTCGTCAGAGCACCACGCACCGCTAGACGGGGAACACCAAGCAGGAAGACGATCGTCATCGCAGAACCCTCGTACCACTTGAACATGCTGACCAGGGCCTCTTGGAGTACAAAGTGATCCCCTTTGTCAATACAGCATGTATCGCTCCATGCCCAATTAAACCCTGTATCTCGCACGATCCTGCAGAACATTTGCAGCTTCTTATGCGCAGGAAGGTCCTCGAGATCGTACACAAGAATTTGAATGAGATCTGCAAACAGAGGTTCGTTTTCTTCCCACCTGTGTGACAGCATGGCGTAGCAGTAGAATGTCTCGACCGCTTGTTTGATGCGAGTGTGGTCGATACGGGTGGTCATCGATGAAACGAGCTCCATGAAGGCTGGTGTCGACTCGAACGCAGCCGCCTGTTCCCACTTGTTGCAGAGACGACCGGAGGTGGTGTTGATGAGAACGAGCGGGGTATCACGGATGGCATCCTGAACAGCAGTTTGGATTGTTTTTCTCGTCTCGTCTGGCCTGACATAGGAACGAGCCCGCTCTGGGACACGATATCAATAGAAGGCAACCAGTAGGGAATAAATACACGCACCACGAATCTCTGGATCAGATGATTCCGATATCTTCAAGAGCATGGTCTCAAATACATCTATAGCATAGCTCCCTGCACCACGTAATGCCTCGTGCTTCCTCTCGAATCCCCACGGAGAAGATGGATCGAGCTTGATTACCTGGAGAGAACTAATTAGCGTACCAAAACGCGAACATCGTGGAAGCATGCCACCTCGTTTGCATCATCCAAGGCATCGTCCCACCGTTCCCTTCCTGCATGAGCCTTACTTCGTTTAACCAGTATGTCCTGTGGTCTAGCAGGGTCCAGCGATAGCACGGTTGTGTACTTCGAAGCAGCCTCATCATATTCCCTAGCATCTATCGCCTTATCTCCAAGGCCCTCTAGTTTATAGCAACACCGAGACTCGAATTCTAACGGAGAATGGTCGGGATACTTGTGCAATTTGTAGACACGATCACTCACCCTTAGCCCAGTTGGCCTGTTTAACGTCCATTTCTTTCCCTAGCTCACCAGACATCTGATGCCAGCATGCCACTGCGTCAACTATGAGCTCTGTCGTTTCCAGACATTCACATATAGCTTGATAGATCATAAATCTGGGCAGCACAAACTACCATCAAAAGGAACGTCAAGTTCACAACAGATCCTAGGACACAATCCTCACATTGACGGCCATGGCTAAAGCATCAGTCCACGATCCACTCGGCAGTTTCAGTCCTGCCCACTCTCTTAGCAGAGGCATCAGAGCCATGTTGTTGTCAATTATCGGTGTAGAAAGACATTGTTGCATGAAATCTGCAGTAAAATTTGAAATGCATGACAGAGGAACAAGTTGAAAATAACTCACTGTGAACCCATGTCATAGTGGGCTCAGTCATACTGACACCACTGGCCACCAAATGCAGGACAGAATCGCAAGCATCCCTTATGTGACCGGCTGCATAGAAGGACCGACAAAGGCACTGTTGGATAGTGACTTCAAGATCATCAAATTTCCACCCGGTGATCTGCAGACCATCAGTTTGGACACAAAACGCTAGTTATAGATGTACCAGCACGACTATCAGAGGCGGTTGATGTGTGTGGTTACTCAGCTTATCCCACGCATGTTCATATGATTGTATTGCATCCCCATAGTCACCTTTCTCCATCTGCAAGTTTCCAGGTAAAAGGTACATATATGCCTATTTGAAGAATCAGAATCAGTAGAGAAGCGTATCCTCGGCCTACCTGGACAACATATAATTTCAAGTTAGGGAATACGATGCTGATGAGGTTGTCGACATGTGAGATCACGTCATCATGCTCTCCAGCCAAGAACAATGCAACCGCCTGATAGAGATGGGAATCAAAGGGAAATCAAAACCTCAAAAGACATACTTTGACGACAAGGAGAATGTCAACGTGAGTTGAATGAAAAATCTTGCATGCAACGTCGCATGTTCTACACGCTTCTCGCAATTTCCCTGTTGCAACGAGGGCGACACACTTTGCGATATAGCCAATGACAGATTGTTGGATTTGGATAAACTTATGGCAGTGTTAGCGTAGTCGAACATGAGAGAGGGATAACAAGCACATGTTTGGCATCGCTTAGTGCTTCATCCAATTTTCCCAAGCGCGCCCGAACAATGGCTCGACTAGCAAGTGCATGGTGAGCACTCTCGGATGTCGAGATTTCCTCAGTCAATAGTGCTTCGACGTTGGTGAGTTGGCCACAAGTCAAGTACGGCACTGTCAATTTGAATTTCAGGTTCCTAGAATGAGAGGAATATATTATTCGTAAGAAGGTGATGTAATACAAAACGCACTCTAACACAAGGCACGCTTTTGATGCTGACTCCGTGATCAGTTCCAAAGGCTATATACTGGTCATCTGGAGAGTGTGCGATAGAGCGTATCCGACCTTGCGAGAAATGACTGTATTGTACTTGTAGCGAAGGGTCCCAAAGCGTGGTCGTCCCATTTGCAGAGTACACTATGAACCACCCATGTTGCGGCAGGGAAATGTGTAGGTGGTCCTCAGAAGGAACTGGCCACTGTGAGAGAATTGACCCAGTAGTTGCGTCAATCGTACTGAGCTTGTCACCAGATTTGACCAAAAGGCAGCGGTTATTGAACCAGCCTAGCGCAAAGTTGTCCCAAGCGATGTGTCCCAGATCGACCTCGAAAAGTAAACGACCGTCTTTGCTGTCCCAGACTCGGACGGTTTCAGTGGCTGTTGCGACTCGGTCCCCCTGTGGAGAATATTTGGCTGCTTTGACCGGCCCATCATGCTCGAGTGTTTGTACTCATTGACCGCGTGGCACGTCCCAGATCATGGCTGTACTGTCACAGGCAGAGAGGAGTAGGCGAGCGTCTGTGGGGGAGAAATCGATGTCTCTGATGATCCGGACATGCTCCGCCTTGTCCATAGAGACTTGTCTATAGGTTGTGGTATCCCAAACCGACAACCCATTCGGGCTTATCTGTCTCTTCGACCCCGCTGCGATCCATCTGCCGTCCTTGGAGACAGCAACACGGAGAACGTAGTAGTTCTCTGACAAATGCGCCACTTGTTTGCCATCTTTCACTCGCCACACTCGAACATCTTGCTCCACACCACCGACGAGATATTCGCCATTCGCTGTATACGTCAATGCAAAGACCCTACCTCTAGCGTCAATCTCGGTGAGTTGGGGATGTTCTTGTCCGACAGTCAGCACAGATCTAGCTTTATCTCGTCAGTACGCACCGCTCATTGTCGACGTGGACGTTGGCGACTGATCAAAGCTGTGTGGACACGTTGCCCTTGCTTGAAATAGGGCACCTATTTGTCACGTGTGTTCTTTGCTTTCTGCTGAACGACCGTTTGCTGTAAACGTCACCGCACGTACGTAGTAACCAGTGTACGTTTCGATAAGCCAGGAAATTCTTTTGCTAACAGCTAATACCAATCTAATTTTACCAGAGTCAGCACGTATTGCTTACCATCGTCGACTTGGACAATCATGGCGACAGCGGTCAAGAGAGTATACTAACAAGGTGCGTGTACAGTGCACCACTGTCAGGCAGGGTCCAGCAGGAAATTGTTCACTTCAATGGGTTATTGGTCTCTCCGGTGCATATGTTGTCCATCTCGATTCACGAGCATTGCCAATCAAAGGTGACCCTCACCATATCGCTCTGGTGTGTGGATCCATTTCTGTGCGTCGATCCGCAGAAAAAGCACAATGTATGTTGCAGTGACATGACGTGCCACGAGGCTCAGTTGGTCCATGGCAGATGACCTATCATATGTTCATCTGGAGCGCATATAAACAGATACGTAGCACACTCTGTTCAACTTTTATGATAATCCGTCCAGGTACGTATGTGGACAATCTTACTATGCAGTGGGTGTCAAATCCGTGAAGCCATCAAAGCACATACACCATGCGTGTATTAACATCGTGGGCGTGATCTCCTCCACCTGCACAGCTCTGATCAGACTCTCCAAAGAAACCCTCCTGCACTCTTCCGCATTCTGGTGGGTCCGCACAGGTAAGAGCACACTATTAATGCGTGCGATCAGTTGGACGACTGCAGTGAAAGGGGTATCGGCTTGGTGGGCAGACTATACTCTGCCTACAAACTACAAATTACGGTGCGAGATCATCAATACATCATCGAAAACATTGCCGACAAGGAGAATAATCAAGAAAGCAACACCAACACAAAAAAAAAAACTATTCGGCCCAACACGCCTGCCAACTCGCCCCGTGCGCCATCTCACTCAGATCAAGTTCCACCCCTCGTGGTATCACCATGACCGTACCCATCGGATAGTGCCACAGCGTGTCCCGCCAGTGTGTCGGAATCCAAAACAAAAGGTGCCCTTGTGCGCCCACCTCGACCGACCCGTCTGGGCGTAGTCGGATGCGCTCCATCTCGTCCATGACGCCATCCACACGAGGGGGTTCCCGCAACGCGTGGTCAGAAGAAGGCGCGAATCGGACATGTGGCTGGACATCGTTCACCTTGGCCTTGGCCTTGTCCTTGCCCTTATGCGCGGGGGGATCGTTGCGTGCCATGACCGTTTTGATATCCCACACACGGATAGTGCCGTCTTCCGAGCCCGCCACTATCCTCTCAGCATCGAGCGTGACGGATCGGACAGAGAGAGAGTGCCCGACGAGAGGACCACCGAGCGGACCGCCCGTCTTGACGTCCCATATGCGAACAGTGCCATCGTCTGAGCCCGACACGATGCAACGCCCATCGAGTGAGAACACGACGGACCGGACCACGTTCGTATGACCTTCGAAGACGTGGACTGTCGAGCCTGTGTGCATGTCCCAGAGTCGGACGGTGTTGTCTGACGAACCAGACGCAATCTGTGCACCGTCCGGTGAGAGTGCAACGGAACGGACGGGCTGGGTGTGTCCGGTGAGCGGCGTGCCAATGGCTAACCACATTGTGACGTCCCACACGCTGATAGTCTTGTCAGCCGAGCCTGACACTAGGTGCTTGCCATCGAGCGAGAACGCTATGGCATTGACAGCGTCCTTGTGCTCCTGGAGGATAGTGTGCATCTGCAAAGTCGCCATGGCCCACACGCGAATGGTGTTATCATCCGACCCTGATGCGACCCACTGGCCATCGGGAGAGAAAGCTACGGCGTTGACTCGGCTAGTGTGCCCTCTGAGAGAACCGCCCACTGGAGTCTTTGCCTCCATGTCCCAAACGCGGACTGTCTTGTCTGATGAACCCGACGCGACCCTTGTCCCATCTAAGGAGATCGCGATTGACATAACTGTAGAGCTATGTCCTTTGAGGGGCTTGTCGCCCACCTGCGCACCAGTTGCCGCATCGTACACCCTGAGTACCCCACCAAAGGAACCCGAAACAATTTGCTGCGTGGCTGGTGATAACGCGACTGAAAAGACCGGGCTCGTCTGCCTTTCAAGCACGGGACCCAACCTGGTGTCCCACGTTCGGACAGAGCCATCCCAGGAAGCAGATACAATGACCCTCCCATCGTTCGAGACAGCCACTGAACTGACTTTTCCGGTGTGCCCGCTGAGCGCATTTCCGATTTGCAAGTACGTCCGAGCGTCCCACACCCGGATAGTACGGTCATTGGACCCCGATACGATGTACTTGAAATCGACTGAGAACGCGACAGAGGTAACATGGTCAATGTGCCCTTCCAAAGCGCCTACGAGCAAACCCGTTCTAAAATTCCATAGTCGAATGGTAGAATCATCCGAGCCCGACGCAACAAGCTTGCCATCGGGGGAGAAAGCGACCGTGTTGGTTGGACTGGCGTGGCCCTTGATTATGTCGCCTACCTGTGACCAAGTCGTGGTGTTCCATACTCGGATGGTACCATCGGCCGATCCAGAGGCGATGTGCTCGCCGTTGAGTGAGACTGCGACCGAGTTGATCGGTTTGGAGTGGCCCTCGAGTATTGCGACATGGGCATGAGTTTTAGTGTCCCAGATGCGAATGGTACCGTCTGACGACCCGGAAGCGAACCAGGTCCCATCCGGACAGAATACAACCGAGTTCACAGACCCAGTATGCCCTTGACGGGAGACCTGTAATCCAGTTTGAACATCCCAGACTCGGATTATCCTGTCTGACGAAGCCGAGACGATGAACCTGCTATCTGGGGAGAGGGCAACGGACATGACGAAGCCGCTGTGTTCAAGGGGATCGAAAACCTCCATCCCTGCTTCAGTATCCCATACCCGAACTGTTGAATCATCTGAACTCGATACAACCCACCTTCCGTCTCGCGAAATAGCGACGGAACGGACCCAGTCGGTATGTCTTGTCAACGAAAGCTGAGAAGTGGGCCAGTGCGTGTCACATCCAGTAATGATACGGGGGATTCGGCGAAGTTTTGAGGTGAGTGTTGCCAACGTGGATTGCTCTGGTGAGAAGGGAAGCGCGGATAGGTATAGGTGCGTGATGCTCTGCGTGATGGCGTTACCGAACACCTCGACAAGTTTCTGCACATCGCGGGTAACAGCCAAAGTGTCAGTGTACTCATCACGGCCCTAATTTACAGTAGCTCATAAGTATACTCGGCAGAGGAAGTGATATCATTCACTTACGCTTATCAATTTTCTCACAGCACCTGGCATTGCATGGACTTTGTCGACTTGGCCGAGGAGGCCAAGTACTTCAAGCCAGAAGAGTGGCTGCTCACTCCCACAGAAGGAACGTAATTCGTTCGCCAAAGGTATCTCAAACACTGCACCATGGATATGGGAAATCCAAAATCGGCACGAATACAAAAGGTGGGGGGTGATGCATTCTTTGACACGCTGAGCCAAGTCGGGGACATCAGAATTCCGCAGATACGAGCTCTCCAGCCCGCATATATTGAAGCGCAACCCAAGCTTCATGCTCGCTAGAGAGGAGCGCGCAAGCTCCTGATGGATGCCGTCTGGATCAATGTAAAATTCCCGGCTCCGTTCGCGATCCGTGAGGAAGTCATGAAAAGAGGCGTGCGCAATTCGGATAGGAGACATTGGACTGGAAATGCCTACAACCAAGGAGGCTATGGATTTGAGGATGGGTTCTACATCGAAATGGTCCTGTTCCATGGAAAAGAGACGTCGCATTTCATTGAGAGAAGACACGGGAAGCGGCTCAAGCGTCCAAAGAACTTGCCGCATTACTGAGCTAAACTGATAGCAAGCCTCGCGTGAATCGCGTACGGCTGTTTTCAAAACGAGTGTGTATATTTGGTCTAGCGGAGACCGGAGTCCTTCGTTGGATGGTG
>JBBPTN010000300.1:0-23865 GCA_038094075.1 Xerocomus spinulosus | reverse complement strand
CCCATGCCCTCGGCACGCTCGGACTCGACAGACCGTGCATCAGAGTTCACCGTGTCGTCCTCACAGAGTCCCCGCCGGACGACAATCAAGTTTGGGGTGCAGGACCTCGTACATTCCTACGCGCCCACGGGGAGGGACAACGTCAATGCCGTTCACGCCCTCCGTACGACATCCATTCCGGCCAATCTCGACACTAGAGCACCACAATCATTCCTGTATCCACCTACATCGACCTCAGCTTCTCCTGTTGCAGTCATACCTCCACTTCTCCCGCCTCCAGGGGATGGTCGCAGCACCCCCCAGACGCCACAACACCCTATTCAATCCATTGTCATTCCTAATCGGACCAATGACGAACCTCCTGCACCGACTGTGTCGACCCACGATGTGCGAGAAGAAAATGACCCCTTTGGGACCCCATCGACACCCTCTACGACTGACTTTCCTTCCACGAATAACCTACTAGGCAATGAGAGCACGTCATTTGTGAATCCACCCGGGAGTACGGCATATTCGCCATCAATGGAGAGCTCGGAGAGCGAGCAAACGGTGTATTCGACACCTGTCTCTGGAATATTGCCGATACCCGGGCGTCCGCCGGCGAACACCAACGTCAGTGCAGACATTGGCAAAAGTGCGAGTGCCAATCCGATTGGTGGGGAGCGACATCGGAACAGCAGCTCGACGTCCCGCTCACGGCGATATCCAAGGGGTGTAGACGACGCGGAAGAACGACAGAGTTTGTGGTCGCCAGACGAGGACGAGGGTCAGCCGTACCCGGGTGTGCGACTCGTCCAGTCCTCTCGGTCCCTCGCGGGTGGGCGGTTTTAGGCGTTGGCTCGTGTACACGCATCTAGCATGGACTGGGGTGTAAGAATGTCGTATCGCTTTTTTCCCTATTACCATCTCGTTTTTCGATCTTAATATTTATGTGTCGCCATGTCGTCGAGCTGGACTTTAGAAGAGCTGGACGCATTTTATTACTGTAACGCGTCATGGCCTGCTTGTCGAGAAGAGGCCCAAGTTGTAACATTACTATGACCGTTATGAGGCGGAGTTAGACCTAGAAATGGTCAACAAACCATGTATGCATCTGTGCATTGGAACACTTTCGTTTTACAAAATAGTCGGACAATATAAAAGAGAAAAAGTATCAAATGAATCTCTTCCCATTCTAGCGGCACCGCCACTGATCGATTTTCATCCAGGTCAGCTCAGTGTTACCCAAGCGCTGAGATACTACTTATCGAACAACTCACAGACGATATCTCAGTGGTAAGGCCATCTTGTTTGACAATCTGCTCTGCTATGATATTTTTTTGGCTTTGGTCAGTCGAATTACGGCGCATTTTCGTAGAATCATACTAACCTGCAGGACGTCATCTAACTAAATTCGATTCCCCTCTCTTGTCTTCATGACAATTTGCGATAGCTTCAAAGTCTCGGTGTCAGATTTGGAACATTTCACGGAATCGAGTCGGAATCATACTGACAACCTTCATAAGCGCTGCACTATCCTATGTAACGCGCCTCCAGGAGCATTACAGGGTTTGCAAGCACGATGCTTGCGAAGAAGAGTGACAAGAATATAGCGAGATAGAAGGAAGAGCTCTTGTGTTACATGACCGATATACGCTTCTGTTTTTTTTTCAGCAGCTGTCCATGGTCGAATCCTTTTATACCCGTCCAGCCATCGTTTCGACAGGATATGCAACATCTCAGGACCAGAATTGGAACTCCATCCGTAGTAGCAACGTGTTTTATGCTGACAAGACAGACTGAGTTTCACCTGTGCGTGTTTTTAATATTGTTATCCGGATAGTGAGGAACGTTATTGAAGGCACCTTTGAATACATCCGCAAGGTAGGCTCAGTCGACAGTCGATCACTAGCTGCACCATCTAAGTGCACGTCAGGAACGTCTTTACCTTTCCTATTTGGTTCCCAGATTTCAGTTCCCGTCGGGCAACACGTTACACGACCTGGCGACTGCATGGCATGTATTTCAATTGTGGGTGGATTTATCACTTCACCCGCGGACTTGTTTTCGTTATAGGGCACCCGTCTGTGAATCAAAGCTTCCGACGTGTTAGAATATCAATCTCATTGGCTAAAAATTTGTCCACTAGTAGGACCAAAGTCTATATTATTTATGAAAAGGAAGACAGGGAAATTATTCGTGGGATATCTGGACAACGCAAATGGCAACAAAGTAGAGGGGATTAAGGTCGTCTTCGAAAGACATGGTCACCAACTCGAGTCATATACAAGAGTACTACGTTCGAATGGCGCATAGTACCACATTCCCCCAAGACGCCGATGTCGGGAGAATCTCTACTTGATTTTAGCTGGCCAGACTCTTGATTCTTTGGGATTGGTACTCACAATTCCAGCCTCCGGTAGGCAAAGAAAAAGGCCCAGTACCTTCGGGCGACGTGATCCCTTCTGATCCGCGTCGGTCCAAACTTTTGTCTTCGGGATCGAGAGCAACCTCCCAATCAGCCCCCCGTGTTTCGGATCGACCTCCCAGTTTCGGATTGATGGTCTCCCAAGGGGTTCCAGTAAGGCTTCCTGATCCTCCACGCCTGTCCAAACCTTCGTGTTCCGGATCGATGACAACATCCCATTCGGACCCAGTAATCCCCCCTGATCCACGCTCGTTCAATTTTCTGTGGAACGGAAAAAGATTATCCGAGTCACGCCGGCCCAATCCTTGTCCACCACCATCGACAGCAAGATCAGAGTTGGGCCCGGGGATCCCTGATCCACGCCGGTCCAAACCTTCGATTTTCGGATCTTTGCTCGACGTTAGCCTAATCCTGCGACATTTCAATGCGCTCACCCGGGTTTCTTGGGGGGCTTCTGGTTCCGATAGACACACCCGATCCGCGCCGGTCGACATCGTCGTGAAATGGAAGAAACATGCCTGATCCACGCCGGTCCAAGCCTTCGATCTTCGGATCTTTGCTCGACGTTAGCCTAATCCTGCGACATTTCAATGCACTCACCTGGGTTTCCTGGAGGGTTTCTAGTGCCGATAGACACACCAGGCTCCCTTCCATGACCTTTCTCAGAATGAGTCAATTTCTGGACATTCCATGGGATGATACGAACCAGGAGTGTCCCGCACCACGACGGCGGCTTGCACCAGGGCCGTGGAGAAAAGCGCGGCGAGAAAGACAGAGGATGCTTTGAGCTGCATGATAGGTGATTCAATGTTTGTCTTTGACTGGCACTCCATCGTCCCTTTTATACTGATCCTGTATGTCGATGCTTCAAGTCCATGGAGCAAAATCAACACGTAGCTTCTCAGGACGAGAAAAATCCAGGTCTCGCGTGCGGCCATTGGTAAGGGATGGGTAAGCTGAACGCTGTTTCACGTGGAAGGGTTCACCGTGACATGTGCATTTGCTTCCCCTCATAGATCTTGGCCGGTTTGCCACGTCGCACTAGTAGATGAGTGGGAACTTGAGGCGATACAAATGCTAGCTATCGTGTTTTCATGAAGAGGAACGGGCCACGGGCCTCAATACTGACGCCGCTCGAGTGGTGGCCCGCACATATTATCATTTTAAGAGAGTAATGTTGACTCTCGGGTGAGCCTAATCTGCATTGAGAACTCCAGCAACTCATATGACTGCAGTCATCTAAGGCTCTCGTTACTGGATTTACCCTTTTGTTGCTTCACCGAACAGTCGACCAGGGTCGGCAAGTCCGCCGTGCATCCGACACTACTTCACAGGCCGGATCATACGAGGCAGTGAATTGTCGCGCCACATGAAACGGTTAATTGTGTTTTTGCAATGCGTATAGTGCTTCACCATGTTACTACGTCACCCTAGGGGATGGAAAACCCGAACAACCGGAATCGACGCTAGTAGTGCCGTGCGCCAGCTCAGTAGTGCTTCAGGGAGACGGAGATAACCAAGTCACGCTATCCACAAAAAGGTTTGCACGCAACTATTCTAGCCCCTTACTTCTTCACGACTCTCATTAGCCAGACATACTAACGCGTACGGGTATGTTTGCTAGTGCTGCTGCATGGGATGGTGTTATGCATCATCTAAACAACATCGGCAATGTTATGAATATGAACTTTGGTCACCTCCCACACCTCAGTCGCACCCCACACTCACCAGTGTTCGCCTGCCTGAGGCCTGGTCGTCACTGCCCATCGCGGTATCATGTTCAGGCGGCGTCAGTACACAGGGGACTCGGCGCTCCAGGTGAGCGGGGTCTGCCATGCTTGAGGCGAACCTGTGAGTTATCCTACACTACAAATCGTGTGTGTGTACCGCCCGGCGGGCGTCGGTAACGCCAAAGTCTTCTCAATAGCATCAGGATTGCTGCCTAATGCATGAACAAATCGTTCAAATCCATAAATATATTCTAAGCCCGTAAACAGGTAGATAAAAAGAGACACTGCGACATGGGGGTCGTGGTAGCCAGCTGGTTATTCAACGACAACACTAGACAACAATGATATCGACGAACAATCATACACAGGTGAATAAATAACAGGTACAAAGCACATGAGCAACAATCAAACATGTTTGCATAGATTCTCGTCGTCGGATAAATAACGAGCCCAAGACCTTCTGACCCATCACGCGCTGGTTCTCGTGCGCTGAACTTCCTGCACCACCTCCATCTCTACTTCGTCGACCTGCTCCTCTACACCCTCATTCTGTCCAGCGTCTGCAAAAACAATCGCACTCGCAGCACCAGCAAACTGTGACCCTAAACCAAAAGCCGAGTCGATACTGAGTCTGCTTCCCCGCCTGCCTTGAAGATCGTGTGCGAAAAGCGCCCGCAAGCTGATGATGAATCGGGGGACGAGTGTATACAGAGGTATATGTTGTACTGGGACTAGTACAACTTGCCACCCGTAAATCGGAATAAACCCAATGGCACCCAGCATGGAAATGAGTGCATATAACACACCACTGTTGTAGTGCGGCATGAGCCTTGTCATACAGAAGGGAGAATGAAAAGGTGATTCGACATACACAAGAAAGTAGACCATTCCATCCCTCATGAGAAGTCGCGTGTAGCGGTTCAACTGAAATGACTTCGTCGCTCTGTACACTTGAATTGACTCCACGATAAATTTGCCAACGGTAAGAAGACACATCAAAGTCCCAAGGGTGAGCTGGGCAGCATTTTTAATGAAGGTTAGAGTAGAAGAGATCTGGATGGTTGTTGTACACAACGAATACCCGAGGACTTGATTGACAACAACTATACCGAAGAGAGCAAGTATATATCACATTTGACACGAAGCAGATTGCACTTACATGAAAACCTGTATTGAACATCATAAAAAATACCTATCACGAGGAATGATATCACTTCCACAGTGAAGAATGTGAGAAGGATTGCAAGGACAAGCCGTGATCGGCCATACAAGGCCCACAGACGCAAGATCATCACCACTGCCAAATGATGATTTCAGTCCATATGCCGGAAGGAAGGAAAATCTCACGATCTGCAACCCACACAAAAATGCTGAAGCTCCAATCATCCACAAGAATCATCATATAGCCTGGGCATTAATCATAAGCAATTGTCAGAACTCCAACTGAATATATTCACATCTATTTCAAAGTAATTGTTTCCTTTAGATGCGTTTTCGATATAAGTAGGGACAACAAATAACACGTACACCTAAAATAATTGATTGTATAAGTATTGTTACCGTTCACTGAAGTGATTGAAAATCACGTTCGCAGGTCCAGGCTGGAAAGCACTTCCAACTTTCAGATCAGGTTAATCAAGCAACTTGATGTTATAGATATGATACACACTGATGGAACTCGATCTAATCAAAATAATTGATAAAATGTGGATAGTGAATGTTTGAACACATACACAGCAGAACACAATCCAATATAGCGAGCCTGAAAATGGACAAGGTTCCACTCAGTCGATATCGCAGACATGACAAAGGTTACATACTAGGACGAATAATGTAGACACCCATGTCCACCGTTTATTCTGCGACCAGGTCCATATCAGAGCATGTCAACGAAAGGGATTATCTGGTCACCCAAATAAATTCGACCTGAAAAGTCGTGAGTAGTCAGAAAAGATATATTGCATGGGAGGCGCACCTCGTCCGAAAATGTGAGGACTGACAATTTAAAGCTAGTCCGACGCAAAGAGGCATAATACTTACTGTAATCATATCCGACAGCAGTGATGATTGCGACTACCATGAACGTAACACGAGGATACAGAAGGAGAATAGAGGACATACGAGATGTATAGTCATTCCAAAGGATGCCTTGAGCAAATTGCTGCAATGCGGAGGCCATCAAGAGGAGAGGGAAAGCTCGCTGAGGTGACCCTAAAGGGTGACGAGGCAATATGTTGCTGACATGCGCCCAAACTTGAATGCATCTATAACTTATCCCGGTATATTGTCAGGAAAGCGTAAACGATTTTGCCAATGATACATCGCCTGGAACGGCACTCCCGCCGTGCCTTGTGAAGTGGGGTCAGTGTGATGAAACAAATGGCCAAAAAACTAGCCTGTGTTAATGAGTGTGCGCTCGTTCATTTCCATAGGATCTTGCCCCACACTCGTGGAAGGTTTGTGCAGCTGTGCTAGAACGGTTTTCACGTTGGTCATCTCGTCCTGGAAACATTTGTTACTCGACTCACATCTCAACGATCAACGCACCAAAGAATAGCGTGCAGATATATGAACAAGGTCAAAGAATCAACATGACAGATGCCACGACGTCCGCTACCACACCCACGCAGAGGACCCGATCATGTATGAAATCATTACCAGCTTGATATGTTCGCCGATCAGACTTGCAATATCAATATACCGTTGGCCATATTCGGGATCGTACAACCAATCTACATTGTAGGATATGTTGGTCATTCTACGGCATTTCACATCAAGAGAAAGAAAATAAAAGGGTCAGATCAATGCCAGAGAGGGTAGAAAGGAGATCACAGAAAGGGTGTGGACACGTACCAGGAACACAGACTGCAGACGTCAGTATCAGCTAAGTCTGGTACAGAAACATTCTCAAATATATGGCTGGTTTTAGTACCTATCCGGTGAGCGCAGAAGGGAGGAAAAGGGACGCAAGGGTGAAACATATGGATCATCCACCTCTGGATGAACAGCGGGTCAGCACGCAAAAGAGGCATGCGCTCCACAGACGGATATACTCGTACTTCTACCCCAATGAGTCTCCCCTTCCGTATCCGCCCTTCCCCGGTCAGATGGGTGTACACCGCCTTTTCCATTCATGTGCGGATATCCACACCACCTGTAAATATTTTTGGAAATGAGTGCGCATACAAGCTGGACATGCACTCAAGTATCCACCCAGCTTAGTGAAAGATGATAGAACTGGGGTGTACACCGCGAGCGTCAGCTCCGAACAGTCTAGCATGTGGGACTCTGAGTAAAGCTCGGTGTGGAATTTGCAAGCCCATCATCATGATACGATGAGCGAAAAGAAAAATTATGCTACCCATGTTGTTCCAGTGAGCCGACATCCCTCATTGAGAAGATAGAAGTGCAGACAGAAATGTGAGCCGAACGTGTCCCCTAATACGGTGTGCAAGACATTCTCCAGCACACAAACCATGGGGACTTGATGTGGGTCACCTCCGTCACTATTTTGTCGCACTGTTCCCCTCGTCCTGTCGAGCATCTGCAAACACGGCATCACTCGCAGCAATGCCAAACCGTGAACCCAATCCAAACGTCATATCGATGTCACTTCCTTGGACATCCTATGCACAAAGCTCCCGTGAGCTCAGGACGAACCAAGGAACGCGCATAAAAGGGGGCGCCTCTTGTAGTATCGCCGATACAATCCCCTATCCATAATTCGTCATCGATCGCTTCACCTAGCACACTAACGTGTGCATATAAGAGGATGCTGTGGTGATGTACAGTTAGCTAGATGCATAGAAGATAAAAACATACGCTGCAAGGTAGATCATTCCGTCCCATGTAGGATGTACGTCACAAGCAGTGGTTGACTGTATGCCAGAAGCTCATCCGATACTTGAGGACCCCCATGCGGAAAACTGAACGCGCACGAGGACGATAGGTTTGCCTACATGTTGCCCATTTGAGTGTTTCAACCGGACTACGCATGGGCGCAAAAATCTTCTTGATGGCGTCAACATCCCGTTTCGAGTATCCGCACATTGAAAAGCGTCCAGACTAGACGGCCGTTGAAGCTTGAAGTTTGAGTGTGCTTAAACAGCTGCACTGCACAGTTGTCGTTGCCTTCCGTCATGTATTTGCTGCTGAGGAGCATGTACATGTATGCCTGTAAATGATTTCCATGGTCAACGTTTGTAGTAGGATCCGTCTAAGAATTTGGCTGGACAAGGCTTCACGTCGCCCTCTCCGCTTCCAAGGTCTGAAGGAGGTCACGTGAACGCGCAGCCAAACATGAAACAACAGCCTATCATGAATCATGTCATGAACTCATTTTCAGTTGCCAGATCCTCATCGCGAACAACAAGAGCGAACGCCCGCCTTGCCGCCTTGTAATCTCTCTGACTGACAAATGCAACGGCCCTGGCGACGTGACCCATTGCCACTGATAGTTGGCTATCGACAGACTTCCTGCGTTAGTAGCAGCTTGCATGGTACACCTTGAGGAAATCAACAACACCCACGATAACTATCGAGGTCATGGTCGCGGTTGCGGTGGACCCCATTAATGACCTTGGAGGGGGTCGAGTCGAGATCTGGCGCTGAGACGCCTGTGGCGGAGTGGACCCAAGGGTGATGCGCCGACAAGGAAGGGTAGGAGGAGGTCGAGGTAGGGGCTTGGAACCTGATATCAGCGTGGACATCTTCACCTCTTTGCCGTCCTGGTGCTGGCGGCGTCACCGAGTTAAACACGATCATTTGCTAGGATTCCTCACTCACCGAGCGCCTACTCTCGCGACCCGTCAAGCTTCAAGTTTGTACTAGCGACGTTGGCCCCGTTCTTGTGAGGGATGGTAATCAATGGCCCCTAGCGGAGCGGAGAAAGCTTACCTAATGGGATCTCCTTTGGGGAATCCCGCATCATCCAGCCCTGTCCCAGCAAAAGACGTTGGCGAAGCATGCACACGTTTACAACGGCGACGAGATGGCCACACACATTGACATACCCATACCCTCGCCGCGCTCGGACTCGAGAGACCGCACATCAGAATCGTCCTCGCAGAGTCCGCGCCGGACAACAATCAAGTTCGGGGTGCGTTTGTACGCACCCACAGGGAGGGACAACGTCAATGCCGTCCACGCCCTCTGTACGACATCCATTCCGGCCAATCTCGACACTAGAGCACCACAATCATTCCTGTATCCACCTACATCGACCTCAGCTTCTTCTGTTGCAGTCATACCTCCACTTCTCCCGCCTCCAGGGGATGGTCTTAGCACCCCCCAGACACCACAACACCCCATTCAATCCATTGTCATTCCTAATCGGACCAATGACGAACCTCCTGCACCCACTGTGTCGACCCACGATGTGTGAGCAGAAAACTTTTGGGACCCCATCGACACCCTCCACGACCGACTTTCCTTCCACGAATAACCTACTTGGCAATGGGAGCACTTCATTTGTGAATCTACCTAAGAGTACGGCGTATTCGCTGTCAATGGAGAGCTTGGAGAGCGAGCAAACGGTGTATTCGACACCCGTCTCTGGAATATCGCCAGAAAACTTAGTGAGGGATCAATTGATCAATGCCTGAGCGAGGCGATGACTAGGATGCAGCGAGGCAGCTCGTGTGCCTGAATCTGTCCAGGGTGCCAGATCAAAAAAACTGGCCGTGATCTGGACAAAGCTCGCTGACGCAGGACATAGATGCGCCAGTCAGCCAGTCCCAGATCGACCAATAATATCGTGAACTAGGTGAAGACAGTCACTCAAATGACTCTACTCCATCGCAATGACATCCGGGATTCCGGGAAACCAGCATCGATGTTCCAGAAGCACGGCTACGTAAAGAGAAATACTATGTTTATTTTGAGAGACATGCCGCGCACCGGCAAGGATGGGTGCCGTTTGAGAGGAAAAGCCTAGTAGGCTTAGCATCCCATAGAGTGTGTTGTGCTGCTAACACGAGCATCGTAAGGTGGTGACTCAGTAGATGCTAGTACACTGGAAATTTAAGACCGCACACTACTTTGGGGTTCAAGCTTTCAAGCTCAAGCCAGCCTGTAATTCCACCCTTGCAGCACGGAGATCTCACCCTTGGTGTGGAGTAGCTAGTTGCCTTTTTCGTGCTAGAATGTTTTCGCCGCTCGCCCGATTACATAGTGGAAGCGAACAAGTCCCAGCTATAAACACGACCCGGCTTGGTGGAATGGACAATTTTACATGATTGACCTCTACTTTAGCCCCATCAACCCAAAGACTCTAACAGAGTATTCCGCACTCCCTCGCTGCTTGATCGCAGTCGGTTCAGATGGCAATATCATCTGGATTGAAGAGGATATCGATGCGGACGTCGTCCAGGACACTATCGCCGTACGTGGCTTGAAGGACGGCGAGTACAACCTCGTCAATTTCTGTTCACAACCCGGCGCATTTATCATGCCTGGCCTGATCGATACACATGTCGTGCGTTTCTCTATTCGCTGCGTGTACCCAGTGCCAAACTACCTCGTACAGCATGCATGCCAGTTCCCAAACCTGGGCATGTACGTACCATTGACCAACGTATCGACATTTGACATTGATGTATTTTCGATTTCTCAGTGGTGGTGACCTCGAGCTCGGCGAATGGCTCTTCGAATACGTATTCCCCACGGAAAGAAAGTTTGGAAGCGATGAGTATGCAGAGCGCGCGTACAATGATGTAATTGACCGCTCCATCGCATCTGGGGTACGCAAGCATGCATGTACCGACTATATGGACGCTCATGGTCAGGGACAGACAACAACGAGTTGCTATTACGGTAGCTTACACCTCGAGGCAACCATCATCCTCGCAAACATTGTCCACAAGAAAGGTGCGCATGGACTCTGCATGTATGCTATCATTCTGAAAAAAGTCGTTATAGGCCAACGTGCATTTGTGGGGGTACGTTTTCGGTCGTCACCTTTGTGCTCAGTTGATACTGACCCGACCAGAAATGTAACATGGACTGGGACTGTCCTGATGACTACATCGAACGATCAGCAGAAAGCTCACTGGAGGATACGAAAAGGCTTATAGAACACATCCAAGGCTTTCCTCTTTTGCACGCCAGGGAACCACTCGTCTATCCTATCATTACCCCTCGTTTTGCGCTTTCCTGCAGCAACCAGCTCCTGACCGAACTCGGTAGACTCGCTGCGTCATTGCCTCACGTCTCCATCCAAACCCACATTTCTGAAAATAGAAAGGAAGTGCGTGATGCCGTGAAACGGTTTGGAACCGAATCCTATGCGGAAATTTATGATCTCTTTGGCTTGCTTCGGGACAACACGATTCTAGGACATGGGGTATGGTTGACAGAAAAGGAGATGAAACTGATCGCAGATCGAGGTGCGGGAGTGGCGCATTGTCCGACGAGCAACTTTTACTTGAGTAGTGGGATGGCCAAGGTCGGGTTACTCTTGGATCATGGTGTCAAGGTACAACGACTAGTCCTATCTTCCTCCCTTTCTCATCGTCTCGTGTTCTTAGGTTGGCCTCGGCACCGACGTAGGCGGTGGATATAATCCGTCGATATTGTATACGATCCAGATGGCAAGCGCGACTTCGAAGATGGTTTACGTCCAATCAGAGCTGGACGAAGAGCGTCGTCAGGAAAGACGCCAGCGTCACAAGCACCGCCGGCACCATAAGCACGGTAAACACGGCAGGCACGGCAATCCTGAGAGCCACGATGGAGATGCGCGTGGCCACTCGCACTCGTCCTCAGAACTGTCCTCAGATTCGGACTTGGATGAAACACATCGTCCGAAACACGACGAGCATGGGCAGCATGGGCAGCATGAGCATCACAGGCACGACGGGCACCACCAACACGACGGGCACCACCACCATGACGGGCACCACCGCCACCATGGGCACCACCATGACCATCACCACGGCTGTTGTCCCCCCACTTCCAAAGGAACGTTTGCTAACAAAAAGCTTGAAGTTGCAACGCTCCTCTACCTCGCAACGCTTGGAGGAGCAGGTGTATGTTGTCTGCAAGACCGTGTTGGGTCTTTTGCCGTTGGCAAAGCCTTTGACGCGCTGTATGTCAGCCTTGACGACTCTGCTCAGAACCCGGCGATATGGGGCGAGGGTGTGGACGAGCAAGAAAAGGAGCGGACCGAAAGGAACTTGAGACGATGGTTGGAACGGTTCTTATTCGCTGGGGATAACCGGAACATTAGGCGAGTGTTTGTACAGGGACGAGAGATTGGAGGTGCAGATGTAACACGGAAGAGTGAATAAGGGTTAGTAACAGATGGTCAAGTTGTATGTTGGATAGCTAACAGAACATGGTGTTCTCTTGATCCATGATGCATATCTTGAGACTACGGTATTGCTGCAAGATAACAAACGGAGTCATCCATCCGACTACATTGCAACCACCAGCCAAGTCATAGACGGTTTCATTGGGATTATTATCAGAGTACGGTTGGGATTTGTATACCCAACACCCCAAACCTGCACTGCGGGTAGAGTCCACCGTCATCGTCATCGAGAATGATGGGGGGCAGTTGCTGCCCTCGCCACCATCATAGTCAAGAGCGCGGAGTCGCGCCGCCTGTGTTCTCGCCGTTCTCGTTGCATTCCCGGTGATATATCGTCCTTGCCGTCGCCGTCATCGATAGGGAACGCACCCCTCGTTCCTGTCGTCGTCAAAACCAAGGAGGTGCACTCGCATTGCAACCTTGTCGTTGCGGTTGAGAGCGCGTATTCACACCGCCACTCATCATCGTCGTGCAGAGCGTGTATCGTTCACGTCCTCATCGTGGTTGTCGCCGTCGGCGGTGTGCAGTTGCGCTGCCCTCATTGTCGTCATCATCGTAGGGACTCGTCGGCCGCCGTTTGGCAGAAGGAAAGAGTGCGGTGTGCACTAGGGAACGAACGACACCGTACCAGGTCTGCGAAATCGATTTATTCGCGCGCATCCTGAATATGGCCCTCTGGTTCCGAGTCCGAATCAGACACCTTCTCATGGCCATGAGGACAGTCGAGCGGTGCGGTGCGGCCTGCAGCAGGGACGCGCGACGTCTCCATCGAATCTAGTCATAAAATGAGCCATGGGTAAATGTGAACTGATAAGCCCCCTACTAGCATTGATATTCACCAGATTTCAACACCTCCCGGGTGAGTGCTAGAACAGGAAGGGTCGCCGTTGCCTATATGAACTCGGAGCCTGGCTCCGCTTGTCGTCATCGTCACTGTGGGGACGCGTTTGGCCGCAGTCTAGCAGCAGGCCAGGAAAAAGGATGTCTAGTAGGAAATAAGCAAACGAATGACAAGTAGGACGATTTAGTCTGGTGACCAAACCGCTATGAGGTAGCCGAGGCGAGGCTAGGTTTGCCTATATGTTGGTCACAGTGAATCGCCTGTGCCAAACACGAAACAACAGCCTATCATGAATCATGTCATGAACTCGTTTTCATTTGGATCCTCATCGCGAACAACAAGAGCGAACGCCCGCCTTGCTACACGCCTAAATGAAGGTTTCGTGGTGTCAACGAATATCGGATATCGTAGTAAATAGGTATATAAAATGCTTGATTGCCATATATATGACATGTTTGGAACGATTTGTCCAGCGTTGATACTACGGTGTGGGGGCGGTTGATCCCACGATACGGAGGAGTATGCGTCGGTTATTGATCCACAGGATGTCCACAGGACGTCCAGGTGACGAAACCATGTGCTTTTGTCTCCGACGTCGTGGGGATGAACATCTAATTACACTGTACTATGGTCAGTAGTAGCGTATAATGAACACAGCGAGGACACCTTATACATATCATTCGGATGTCATCAAGGCCACCATGTTCTCGGACATTATTTTTGGAGCAGTCTGACCACCCAGATCGTTTTTAACATATCTGTTGTATGCACGAGTGGTAGACAACCCGGTTGTTACAATCCTACATACATACAGTGGGGTCATCGTTCAACGAAGGCAATCCAAATGAGATGGGTCATTTCTGACTGCACGAAACAAAAAACAAGCACGTTTACATGGAAGACGGCTTGGAGCGTATTAAAGTACATCCATCGACAAATTTTCCTTGAGGACGGTCGAAAATTCTGACCAAATTGCCTCCCGGATAGCATCATTGGGCGCCAATTCGTCACGACCCGCCATCAGTTCATCGTGCCTCACCATCCAATATGAGACAAAGTCCCCTTCCATCGAAATCTGCGGATCCCATGTGGGCCAGGTGCCAAATGGAAAGACCGGATATGCAGCGATAAACGCCATCCAGAACAACTCGCGCGTGAAAAAATAGTATTCTGGAGAGTCTGCGCTGAGACGGGGTTGTGCCAGCAAGCTACTTTCAATGCTTTTTGCTAGCTCCTTCCAGGCTTCTGTGTCAGTGGGTTCGAAGTCCTTTGAGATTGGGAGAAAAGGAAACTTTGACTGTCATGTAACATGAGTACCCGTCAAAAAGTCCACTGATTAATACAGGACTCACAGCAGAAAATTGTTGCCTTGCGCAATGGTGGTCTTTGGGGATTAAGCGCACACCAGACAATACGTCTGCCCACTTTTCGTCGACTTGAATGTAAATATGGACTGGCTGAAGAGTAGATCAACTCTCCGTGTGATACTCATCTAGTATTGTTAACTGTTACTCACGATGTACTCGGGGGGGGATTCTGTAAGCTCGACGATGATATTGTTTGGGAAGTGGATTGAGAGATCAACCTTGTTCAACTTGACACCATTGGGTTGAATTATTGTCTTGATATTAAAGACGGACGACATTATTGTGAAGAGAAAGTGCGGCACACAAGGACGTTTGGTTTGATTTGATGTTGCGCTTGCACGGCTGTGGTGGCGTGGAATTTCAGTCACATGATTTGGCTGGTATTCGATCATATCGATATAAATTTCAAGACAAAGTATAGATGGGTCCTTAAATAGTGGGTAGGCGACCTAGCATAGCGGTGCATACAATAGTTCTCTTTCTCAATGCGATCGTGCCTGCAGGGGGACAGGAAGCATCGAAATAAAAGAGACCTTTTGACTTGTCCACGCAGAGGAAAGTCCTGGTAATTGGGCAATGTCGCAGACGACCCGGTAAATCGAACGTAATCACCCGTCCGCTCCATCAGACGGATGGCATGTGCGACAATGCTCTCCAAAATGGGACCGTGCTCGTTGTGTAATAGATGGATTTCGTCGATGATCATGAGGCGCACGAGGTTGAAATAGCTAGTGTCCGTACTCTTGCGTGTGATAACATCCCACTTTTCTGGTGTTGTAACGATGATTTGGGTCTCGGAGATTTGTTGCTTCGTCATTTGAGAGTCACCGGTCAACTCGCCGACTTTGATACCAAAGGCAGATGTGAGGCACGAAGTGAAATTGCCAACCATTTCTTGCACGAGGGCTTTCATAGGGGCAATGTAAACAATCTTGAATTGGTCGAGCGCAAGAGTGCTGGTGTCTTCATCTCTGTATTTTGCCAACTCATTGAGAATGGTCAACATCGCAACGTTAGTCTGGGTACGTTCCGTGAGCGAAATCTTCAAGTACGACAATTGAGCTTATCTTTCTGGCACCGGTCGGCACGCACAACAATATTGGCTCGTCCGTGCCAAACGCGATAGGGAATAACTTGCTCTGCACCCGGTTGAGCTTGGGAACAGTGAATGCAGCGCGTGCCCACTCGGGCAACTTGGATATGGGAACGAGGTCGTCATCGCTCCCAAGATGTTTCTTTGGGGCAGGAACATGAATTTCTTCGAAGCCTTTCCGAGAACGCTTGAAAGATCTGTCAGGTAGCTTGCATTTCTTGTTTAACATCACGTGGCCACCCTGGCTGAACGCCATACTCTTGAGGTCGATTAGCTTCTTCGGTTGGACGATAGAACCGGGAGCGAGAGTAGCAGTTTTCGGTACTGACACAGAGACATCTTTGACATCGGTGTCCATAGCATCATCGTGGGCCTTCTTTGCTTGTCAGTCACCTGTGAGTTCCTCAGGTTCCACTCACCGCCATTTTTGTGCATCGCCACTTCGACTTTTACCTATCTGTCCGCATCGCTCTGCATCAACCTTCCGATCAGTTGGTTTTCACAGTCGCACAAGCCCGACTCTGAACCGAGGTGGAGGGTACTGCAGTGCATTGTCTGTGGCCATGACGGGACTCAAGTAGACTTGAAGCCGTCAATAGAGTGCGGAGAAATGACGTCCTTGGACTCCATGTCGCCCACCCAATGGTATGAACACAGATGGGGTATAGATAGACCCTTAAATAGTTGGTGGGCAACCTGGCATAGCAGTAGAGCTGACGCATGTACGAAAATTTTTGCTTCAAGACGATCGTTCTGGTCGAATAATGTGAGCTACCATATGACGCAATTATCATGCTGCGGGGGAAGTGAATGCAAACATCTTGGCCTTTGAGTGAAGGATAGGAATGGCCTCCAGTCTCGTGAGGCCGGGTGATAAAGAGGCGGATACAACTTTCGCCTGGTAATCCTTGATACCCGGAGGAGTAGGGGGAGACGTGGACGATGTCGGCAACATCGACGCCGAGTACAATGGGGAGGGCGTATCTGTCACGGTGGGGGGCGTCATGTACATCAAAGACGGGTTGGGTGAGGTATGAGATAACTGGCTTGGGGGTGGCGGATATCGTTGCCCATAAGATGGCGATGGAGGTAGACTCGACGAAGCTGCAGAGGGATTGGCGGTGGGTGACGGGGTCGATTTCTTTGTCGAGGGGAGAATATAAGTAGGGTGTGGACCAGAACCGACGAAATCTTTGCGTATCATGTCTTCGGAGTCGCATAGCGTGACCGGATCCACGTTCAACTACCACTCCGAGTATTGGCACATTCTCTCCATCTGATTGGTCTCACACGGCTGGAACGTGCCTTGGGTGACAATAGACCAAGACTTGTTTGAATAGGTACCGTCGCAGATCGCTTTGGACGCAAGCATGAATGCCGAGATAAACAAACGATGCCCAGGTGATCCCTGAGCAATCAGAAAACGCACCTTGAGCTGCCACAACAAAACCGCCGCAGAAAACATGACAGAGGGGTGGAGTTCCATCCTGTGAAGCGCGTATGCGATGAAGTGCGGTAGCTTGACCGTGGAGTTTGACGAGGGAGGGTACTCTGGACGCGTGAACAGGTGCGTGATAAGCCTTGAATAAATCTCATACCTCTCCTCACCCTCGTCAAAGCCCTTTACGTTCTCATTTTTGAGCGCCTTCAAGATAGTGTCAGTTGCACTACAAGTCGACAGCTGAGCTTGATCACCCAGCGTCTGATGAACGGCCGTCAGCTCATACACCTCGCATATCCCTGCCGTGCACGGTTGGTATGACCCCTCGATGGCCTCATGGCCTTGATTATATCTGTGAACCCAGATTCGGCCTCGGTACTACGTTTTGAGGCTGCTTTTCAAGCGTCTCGTGTTTCCCTACATCATCGGCTTTATTTTTCTTCTTTCAGACGTTGTAATGTTGATCTAGAAGCTCTGTACACTTACAGGTTTGTGAGGTGCATCCATTTGGTGACTTGCAAAGATCGGCGCGTATGGGGTGGGAGGAAGAAGTTCGGCAAGCTGTGACAACTTTCCGAAACATCAACGTCATATGGCAAGGTCATCGAGGCCTCGCCCTCTTGATGCAAGGGGTATTGATATTTCACTGTAGACCTTTGTCAAGTCCAACTAACTTCATAGTATTCGCCAATGCTGAAAATGACTCGTCTCGTGTTGTGTGTATGGTTTGCCCACCTCCTCGGAAGCCAATACATCGCTTTCATGCTGCAGAGCATGCGGGCACACAAAAGCATCTGCGGAATCTTAACAGGACTCGGAACTCGAGGAAACATGCAACTAAAATCATGGTTCCGCACAACTGCTCTGCTTCCATATGGCAGCCGGATGGCGACGGCACTCCGCTCCCATCACCTGACGCTTTCCTGCCACCACTCGACACTTTCTCGCCACCACCACCCAGCGCTGTGATCAGAAATCCAGAAAATGTCGCAGTCCCACATAGCCGTCTATGGGAGGATTTCCAGGCTGAGCGTATCGTTTATCAAGATGACTACTTTGCGGCGATGCAACGAGGATTAGAGAATGGTGAACCGCTGATTTCAGTCATTTTGCCCCATTCCAACGATGAACTCAGTGTGGACGATTATGGAGAATATTTTGCAAAAGACGTCGAGACGGTGTTTGCTGACTATGGCATTGACCTTGATGGTACGAGATCTCTCGCATTGCACTTACATTCATTTAATGGCAGATAGGTGTCGCTAGCAGGACTTCATATCATCCTAGGTCACGGCATGCCAGGTCAAAAACGAGTGACCATGGTTCACCCGAGGAACCATTTTACCCCTGGAAAACGAAGCCCGTATGTATAGACAGTTTTGTTGCGACACATCTACTGATCTACATACAGGAGTTCTTGACTCATCTACTCTTCAGTTCACCCCGCTTGCGATTCTCACAAGCTCAAAAAGACGCAGTCTTGCAGTGGGCGAAGGATATTGGAGCACCCGACGTCCCTTCCATGTATTCTGTGAGAAAGACTCAGGAACATCTCATGGGGCTCCTTGGAAGCCCCACCGAGAAAGTCATTACACCATCAGGTTGCGTATTCTATCTCAATGACATCTCGAAAGCGATTGCTATGGTACGTTGATGTATTTGTAATCTACAGTCTTGACACTCTCACCATCTGTAGGATTTTGCGAATCCCCTTACTCGATTCGTAATGCAGGAATATCCAGAGGATGGCCAAGGTCGTATGTCACAAGTTCATCACGGCGTGAAAATGCTAGAAGACCTTCCGGATGATCTTATGCCTCCATGTGTTTACGTCGACCACTCTGTTTATTTTGTCAACGAGCTTCTTCGCCAATCGACGGGTCAATATTTCGTACCAAAACGATTTTTCCAAGCACAAATGTCAATCCAAGGGGCTGAAGAGCCGTCACTACTTGCACTTGGACATAATGTCACGAAGACCGAGGTTTGTTCCCGTTTGATCTTCTAGCCCAGCCATTAATGCGATCTTGCAGGAAGGATTCTCAGTTGATCCAGAGATGGTCATCGTTCCTACGGCGACCTTTCTCAACACGTTTGAAGAGCTCCGAGGTGAGGACGAGCAATCTATTATCAAATTTACCGGTCGGTCGTTCGCTTTGAATCCAACTTGTTTGAAAGGTTTGCTGATGTACAAATAGCATCTTCGTCTGCCTTCGCTCATCTTATGCCAAACCTGCTACGAGAGAAGTCTGGTGGACGAATGGTTTACACCGTCCCGCTCATCCTATTCATGGATGATGTTTCGGGAAACATTTCGAAACAATGGAATAAGCACCACGTAGTCTACTTTTCAAATGCTTTACTGCCACGGGAGATGTTAGAGCAAGAATTCACCATTCGTTTTGTTTCAGGCTCACCCCATGCGTCTCCGATGGAACTGATGCAAGGTCTCAAGGATTCTATTGAGTACGTCATATCCACTTCATGTGAATATCAATTGCTTATAAGTAAAAAAAGAAAGGCGTCGGCGAAAGGCGTCTTTACATTTGACATCAAGCATCAGGAAGAGGTCATGCTCATCCCATACTGCTTAATTGTTGCGGGTGACAACCCAATGCAGGCCGAAGAATGTAGCCACGGCGGACTGAAGTGTAACTACTTCTGCCGCACCTGCAAAGTTGGTGGTACTACCGTAGAGAAGAAGACTGACGAGGGCTATAACAAGGTTTTCCAGGTAACTACTCTTGTTTTATCATGGATGGAACTACTACTCTTCACAGTGTGGAGAGATGCGTACACCTGAGGAGACCCGTACTCAAATCAGACATCAGATCGAGCTTTCTAAGCTCTCTGGCGGAACGGACAAGATCAACAAGACTGTCAGTCGAACGGGTGTTCGTGATAACACCTGTACAACCATAATCAACCGCATGCTGACACTTGGGAAAACTCTGCGTAAGCGAACTGCAGGAAAGCCCACAATGCCAGAGACTGAAGTTGCCATGCAACTGGAGCGGGAGTTTGGGCAGTTACTTGGCGGTCGGCCAGTTGATGACTACATTAATCCACTTCTTAGTATTCGAGGGCTCAACATCCACAAGGATACTCCTACGGAAATCCTTCACACCATCCTTCTTGGTATTGTCAAGTACTTCTGGGGTCAAACGGCATATATACTCGACAGAGCTAACTTACTCAACACATTTCGGGTCCGACTCGAGTCGATTGATAGACAC
Organism: Xerocomus spinulosus; assembly: GCA_038094075.1. Lineage (NCBI taxonomy): Eukaryota > Fungi > Basidiomycota > Agaricomycetes > Boletales > Boletaceae > Xerocomus > Xerocomus spinulosus. The sequence continues at coordinate 3,439 of JBBPTN010000300.1, read as the reverse complement.
GGTCTCGACTCGCCTTCGTTTGCTGCTGATTATATTGTCAGGTACAAAGGGGGTCTCATTGGGAAACATTTCAAGTGGCTCGCACAGATCATGGTCTTTGTGGTCCATGACCTCGTTCCTCAATCGGTTCTAGATGCTTGGGTGACAATCGGACGGCTCGTTGTCCTACTATGGCATACATCAATTGATGATGTGGCGTCGTATCTTGTTTGTAGCTCACTCTTCCCCTCAATTACTGCACAGGCTAACGTTCAGTTTTCAGGCTGATCTCTCGTGTGTGACTGAGGACCTTCTCAGCATTAGCGCACAATGCGCACCGAGTATTTTACTTTCAAAACCCAAGTTCCACTTCCTGGTCCATCTTCCCATGTACATCCAGCGATTCGGCCCTCCTATCCTTTACTCGACTGAGCGGTATGAGTCGTTCAATCACGTATTCCGCCTTGCTGCGATTCATAGCAACCGCCAAGCACCGAGCCGAGATTCATGCCAGGTATTCGCACAGCAAGAGGCAATAAAACACGTTGCCAGTGGTGGTCGTTGGTATGACCCCACAATCCACAGATGGGTCAACGCGGGGCCAGCGATTCTCCGGTATTTTAATGACCACCCACACCAACGGCGTTTTCTTGGATTTCCGAAGACGGAATCATCTCAGACTGGTATATTTTATCTCAATTTATCCCATGTCCTTGGCTCATTCTTGTTCGAAGGCGTGGCTAAATTATCAAAGCATGTAGACGACAACACGCCGCTTGAGGTCACACACCCCGTTAACTGGCAAGAGACTGAAGCTGCGCGGTGCTTCCATGGAGCAACAGCGCCAGTTACTCAGTATCAGAAAGCTGTGTCCGTCACAGCGATGCATGGAGACCAGGCTGGGGTGCAAACTCACGTCATTGTTAAATACCACGACGAGTATCGAATCGGCAAAATCATAGAAATATTGGTCCCATCTGAACAAATCAACGCATCACACGTTGTTATTACTCTCATGGAGTTTCTTCCCGAGCTACACGCACAATTACATATGCCTTGCGTCAAATATCCTACATTGGAGCACACGATCACCGTCCAACCCTCGGTACGTTTTACTCAAACCACTTATTCAAACGTGACTCACCACTGATATTTAGGACGTCATCTGTGCAGTCAATGTTCAACATGACTGCATAGCATCCAAATGTAGCGCAACAAGAGCTGTATTCGAACAGCAAGAACGATTGGTCACGTCACGGACAAAGTTCCTCACGGAGCATTTGCCCGTGAACGTGTTTATTCTGAATACTCATTCGGTTCATAACTATCAACATATTGCTACTGCTATCCCTGCATCTATCCGACAAAGCATCAAGGGATCACTCGTTCTGAACCACGCATCACTGCGATTGCGTGCCGCGGAGACCCTTAGATCTAAAAAAAGCACAAATGGGGAAGACGCTACAGCTGATACCACCACCGAGGCCAACCCTCCTCTGTTTGACCGCACGAGTAAAACATGCCAGAAAGGAAAGGGGAAAGCAAAAGCCCGTGCAGCACACGTTTCCGTGGAGACTGCCACGCCTGTTGTAGTGCCCCCAAGTTCACATAGCGAGGTTTTCAATGGCCCAGGAACCTCATCGCACCGTGTCGGCAATCACTCCCAGCCTCTATACGTCATGCAGACTCATGGCGAATCCTCACACCATCCTGGAAACTCGTGGCCCGCCCTGCCCCAGAACTCAAATTCAAACAACGGCATCCAGGTTTTCAATGGATTGGGGACACCGCCCCATCATATCGGCAATCAACATACCCTTTTTCCTCAACACACCCTTTTTCCTGCATCCAACTCGCTTGATCATAGTACCCAGGCCCCAGGAGCACAGTTTCACTATGTAAGGTCGATCCAACACCCAAACGCTTACGACTCTGGAATGTTCTGTTACCAAAACCCCTAGCCCAAGTGGTCGTCGCACCTACCTGTTTGTGTGAATTGCATGCCCGCCTCTAGTCATAGTGTCACTCTGCATTTCGTGACACAGGATTTTAGACATATGAGCGGTGTACTGTATTACATAATACATTCAACTTTGAACATGTTCGGAACGTCCTGACTCCTCATGCCACCACCTCTTCCTATATACATAAATGCTTTGCTATAGGTATGTTTCCTCGTCTTCGTCAGCATATCATGAGTTTGCTCTCTCGGTTTCGACTGCAGGGCATCCCCTCATCAATCTATGCTGGCAATGGCCCAACAGGCAACCGAGGTCGGTCATGGTCTCGTTCCTCATCCCATCACACTTCTTTGTCCCGTTCTCGCTCCCCATCTCTGGAGCCTGGGAGCTTCAGTCTGTCTCCTCCTCCCCCTGGCCAGGGTGATCGCCGACGGCAACGTTCAGACTCAATGGAAGATCCTGAACAGCAGCGGGCACAGAAGAGGCAAAAAAAGTACGCCTCGCAAGTCTGTCGTGAATATCATCTAGAGGGTACCGCTCTTGAAGAATTCGCAGAGGTAGGAATACTACTTACAGTTTTAATGACTGTTTCTGACACTCGCTTTCAGCTCGATCTTTCCAAGATGATGATCACGATCTATGCAAAGCTGTTGACCATTGAACACGAAAGGGAGAAGAACGAGCATTACGTGTTCATCCGTTCCAATGAATTCAGGGTACTGCTTTCTATTTGTGGATGCCGCATACTCACCAGACGCAGGATATACTCAAGGATCGCCTACGTTCTTGCCTGTTGTCACCGAATTTGACGTGCTATCTGGACTCTCTTTCAGATAATATATGGGTAAGCTTGTTTCACTCACCTGCGACTTGCTTCGCTACTAAACCTCAATATAGCCCTTCATGAAGGGCAACCTCTCGTTTTTCAACATTCCTCAGAATGCGCTTGATCTACCAGGAAATCCCGAGTACGTTGACAACGTGATGAAGGAACTCCTGACCAAGCTGCGTGGAAATATGAAGAACAAGGCATGTATGAGTACAATTGTCGTAAATCATTGACCTTAACCCATTTTCTCTAGCTTGGACATAGTATCAGGTCAAAACAACACATCTCACAACTTGCTAAAGCCCTCGTCGCCAGTGGATACTACGAGGTGACGAGTAGTCAATGGGCCCGCTTTGCATTCCTCGTAGGGTGTTTCAAAGCTTTGTCTAGACTGTATTTACTTATTTTCTCTAGCGAGCGAGCTTGGTAACGTTCAATGAGCTCGTCTTGGAGTCAATGGCGAAGGTTGTCGAAGCAGCAAGTGCAATTGGTAGTGCATCGGCCGGCGCATCAACCAGCGCATCAACTGGCGCATCGGTCAGCGCATCAGCAGGCGTGTCAGCAGGTGCATCAGCCAGCGCATCAACCTCCGCTGAAGATAACCATCAGAGCAACAATGACAAGGACAAATCGCGAAACTGGGTTCAAACCGAGTTTTGGGAATATGTTG